>JAVJIX010000339.1:0-242500 GCA_036785185.1 Paratrypauchen microcephalus
CCTGCTTTAGTACTGTTTTAGTCCTGCTTTAGTCCTGCTTTAGTCCTGGTTTAGTCCTGCTTTAGTCCTGGTTTAGTCCTGATTTAGTCTTTGGTTTGGTCCTGTTTTAGTCCTGGTTTAGTCCTGCTTTAGTACTGCTTTAGTCCTGGTTTAGTCCTGGTTTAGTCTTGGTTTAGTCCTGGTTTAGTCCTGGTTTAGTCCTGTTTTAGTCTTGCTTTAGTCCTGGTTTAGTCCTGGTTTAGTCCTGGTTTAGTCCTGCTTTAGTACTGTTTTAGTCCTGCTTTAGTCCTGCTTTAGTCCTGGTTTAGTCCTGCTTTAGTCCTGGTTTAGTCCTGATTTAGTCTTGGTTTAGTCCTGTTTTAGTCCTGGTTTAGTCCTGCTTTAGTACTGTTTTAGTCCTGCTTTAGTCCTGGTTTAGTCCTGGTTTAGTCCTGGTTTAGTCCTGCTTTAGTCCTGGTTTAGTCCTGGTTTAGTCCTGTTTTAGTCCTGGTTTAGTCCTGCTTTAGTACTGTTTTAGTCCAAGTTTAGTCCTGCTTTAGTCCTGGTTTAGTCCTGTTTTACTCCTGTTTTAGTCTTGCTTTAGTCCTGGTTTAGTCCTGGTTTAGTCCTGGTTTAGTCCTGGTTTAGTCCTGGTTTAGTCCTGCTTTAGTACTGTTTTAGTCCTGGTTTAGTCTTGGTTTAGTCCTGGTTTAGTCCTGGTTTAGTACTGTTTTAGTCCTGTTTTAATCCTGTTTAAATCCAGGTTTAATCCAGGTTTAGTCACGCTTTAGTCCTGGTTTAGTCCTGTTTTAGTCCTGGTGTAGTCCTGGTTTAGTCCTGCTTTAGTACTGTTTTAGTCCTGGTTTTAGTCTTGGTTTAGTCCTGGTTTAGTCCTGGTTTAGTACTGTTTTATTCCTGTTTTTAATCCTGTTTAAATCCAGGTTTAATCCAGAGTTTAGTCACGCTTTAGTCCTGGTTTTAGTCCTGGTTTAGTCCTGGTTTAGTCCTGCTTTAGTACTGTTTTAGTCCTGCTTTAGTCCTGGTTTTAGTCCTGGTTTAGTCTTGGTTTAGTCCTGGTTTAGTCCTGGTTTAGTACTGTTTTAGTCCTGCTTTAGTCCTGGTTTAGTCCTGGTTTAGTCCTGCTTTAGTCCTGGTTTAGTCCTGATTTAGTCTTGGTTTAGTCCTGGTTTAGTCCTGGTTTAGTCCTGTTTTAGTCCTGGTTTAGTCCTGCTTTAGTACTGTTTTAGTCCTGCTTTAGTCCTGGTTTAGTCCTGGTTTAGTCCTGCTTTAGTCCTGCTTTAGTCCTGGTTTAGTCCTGGTTTGAGTCCTGTTTTAGTCCTGGTTTAGTCCTGCTTTAGTACTGTTTTAGTCACTGCTTTAGTCTTGCTTTAGTCCTGGTTTAGTCCTGTTTTAGTCCTGGTTTAGTCCTGCTTTAGTCCTGGTTTAGTCCTGGTTTAGTCCTGCTTTAGTCCTGGTTTGATCCTGGTTTAGTCCTGTTTTAGTCCTGGTTTAGTCCTGCTTTAGTACTGTTTTAGTCCTGCTTTAGTCCTGCTTTAGTACTGTTTTAGTCCTGCTTTAGTCCTGCTTTAGTCCTGGTTTAGTCCTGGATTTTACTCCTGGTTTAGTTCTGGTTTAGTCCTGGTTCATTCCTGGTTTTTAGTCCTGGTTTAGTCCTGTTTTTAGTCCTGGTTTAATCCTGGTTTTTAGACCTGGTTTAGTCCTAGTTTAGTCCTGGTTTAATCCTGTTTTAGTCCTGTTTTAGTCCTGGTTTAGTCCTGGTTTAGTCCTGGTTTAGTCCTGGTTTAGTCCTGTGGAACATTCCAGACAAAGCTTTTCTGCTTTTCTCCATGGAGAAAAGCAGAAAAAGATTACACATTGCTTTTATTTGTGTGAAAAACTCCAAGCAGTATTTTTGACTCTGAGCTGACTTTTATCCCACACATTAAGAAGATCACAAAAATAGGTTTCTATCACCTAAAAAACATCGCCAGAGTCCTCCCTATTCTGTCTCAGGCCAACACGGAGACACTGATACTTTTATCACCAGTTGAATAGACGACTGTAACGCCCTGCTCTCTGGTCTTACCAAAACGAGTATTTCAGGTTTGCAACTATTCCAAAACTCAGCAGCACGAGTCCTGACTAGGACCAGAGGGCGGGACCACATTACACCAGTCTTAAAATCTCTGCATTGGCTCCCTGTGAGTTTCAGGATAGATTTTAAAGTTCTTTTACTGTTTTTAAATGTCTTTTTTTTTTTTTTTTATGTTAATCACCTCGGTTTACTGGTCCGCAATATCAGTACAAATATAAAATTCAAGATAAACAGTTTGTCTCATTGTCTCAACTGTAAATTGACATGTTTTGTACAAACTTTGAGAGGGGACGAGAACAGTCTTAATGGTCTTGGACCTTCTTATCTTTCAGAACTGCTTTCCCCTTACGAACCTTCACGGGCCCTGCGCTCCTCCGGCAGCTCCTGGTCATTCCCAAAGTCAGGACACAGACTCACGGAAAGGCGTCTTTTCAGGACTACGGCCCTCGTCTATGGAACTGCCGGAGGAGCTCAGGGCCAAAGAGAACGTTCATGTTTTTAAGAGTGGGCTCAAGACTCACCTGTTTAGCCTGGCCTTTGATTGAAACTTTACTATGTGTAGTTTTATGTATTTTAGCATAAAGATGGTGCTGGAGAGGCCAGCTGCCTCCTGTTTTTAGTCCTAAGTGAATCCTGGTTTAAGCCCTGTTTTTTTGTCCTGTTTTAGTCCTGGTTTAGTCCTGTTTTAGTCCTGGTTTAGTCCTTCGTTTTAGTCCTGCTTTAGTCCCTCTTGCTTTTGTCCTTGCTTAGGTCCTGGTTTAGTCCTGTTTTAGTCCTGTTTGAATTGCTTTTGTCTCTAGTTTAACTTCGGTTGGTCCTGCTTTAGTCTCTTGTGGTTGAATTCCTGGTTTTGGTCCGTTGAATTTCATGTGTAGTCTAGCTTAGTCCTGCTTTTAGTTCCGTTTTAGTCCTGTTTAGTACAGGTTTAGTCCTGTTTGTGTCCTGCTTTAGTCCTGTTATAGTCCAGGTTTAGTCCTGCTTTAGTCCTGGTTTAGTCCTGTTTTAGTCCTGCTTTAGTCCAGGTTTAGTCCAGGTTTAGTCCTGCTTTTGTCCTGGTTTAGTCCTGGTTTAGTCCTGTTTTAGTCCTGTTTTAATCCTGTTTAAATCCAGATTTAATCCAGGTTTAGTCCTGCTTTAGTCCTGTTTTAGTTCTGTTTAGTACAGGTTTAATCCTGGTTTAATCCTGTTTTAGTCCTGCTTTAGTCCTGTTATAGTCCAGGTTTAGTCCTGCTTTAATCCTGGTTTAATCCTGTTTTAGTCCTGCTTTAGTCCAGGTTTAGTCCAGGTTTAGTCCTGGTTTAGTCCTGCTTTAGTCCTGGTTTAGTCCTGTTTTAGTCCTGTTTTAGTCCTGCTTTAGTCCTGCTTTAGTCCTGGTTTAGTCCTGGTTTAGTCTTGGTTTAGTCCTGGTTTAGTCCTGGTTTAGTCCTGGTTTAGTCCTGTTTTAGTCCTGTTTTAGTCCTGGTTTAGTCCTGGTTTAGTCTTGGTTTAGTCTTGTTTTAGTCCTGGTTTAGTCCTGGTTTAGTCTTGGTTTAGTCCTGGTTTAGGTATGATTTAGTCCTGGTTTGGTCCTGGTTTAGTCCTGGTTTAGTCTTGGTTTAGTCCTGGTTTGGTCCTTGTTTAGTCCTGGTTTAGTCCTGGATTAGCTCTGGTTTAGTCTTGGTTTAGTCCTGTTTTAGTCCTGGTTTAGTCCTTGGTTTGGTCCTGGTTTGGTCCTGGTTTAGTCCTGGTCTAGTCCTGGTCTAGTCCTGGTTTAGTCTTGGTTTAGACCTGGTTTAGACCTGGTTTAGACCTGGTTTAGTCCTGGTCTGGTCCTGGTTTGGTCCTGGTTTAGTCTTGGTTTGGTCCTGGTTTGGTCCTGGTTTAGTCCTGATTTAGTCCTGGTTTAGTCTTGGTTTGGTCCTGGTTTGGTCCTGGTTTAGTCTTGGTTTAGTCCTGATTTAGTCCTGGTTTAGTCTTGGTTTGGTCCTGGTTTGGTCCTGGTTTGGTCCTGGTCTAGTCCTGGTTTAGTCCTGGTTTAGTCTTGGTTTAGACCTGGTTTAGACCTGGTTTAGTCCTGGTTTAGTCCTGCTTTAGTCCTGGTCTAGTCCTGGTCTAGTCCTGGTCTAGTCTTGGTTTCTAGTCCTGGTTTAGTCCTGGTTTAGTCCTGGTTTAGTCTTGGTTTAGTCCTGGTTTAGTCTTGGTTTTAGTCCTGGTTTTTAGTCCTGTTTTAGTCCTGCTTTAGTCCTGGTTTAGTCTTGGTTTAGTCCTGGTTTTGGTCCTGGTTTAGTCCTGGTTTAGTCCTGTTTTAGTCCTGTTTTAGTCCTGGTTTAGTCCTGGTTTAGTTCTGCTTTAGTCCTGGTTTAGTCCTGGTTTAGTCCTGGTTTAGTCCTGGTTAGTCCTGGTTTAGTCCCGGCTTAGTCCTGTTTTAGTCCTGGTTTAGTCCTGGTTTAGTTCTAGTTTAGTCCTGGTTAGTCCTGGTTTAGTCTCGTTTTAGTCCCGGTTTAGTCCTGTTTTAGTCTTGGTTTAGACCTGATTTAGTCCTGGTTTAGTCCTGGTTTAGCCCTGGTTTAGTCCTGGTTTAGTCCTGGTTTAGACCTGGTTTAGTCCTGGTTTAGTCCTGGTTTAGTCCCGGTTTAGTCCCGGTTTAGTCCCGGTTTAGTCCTGGTTTAGTCTTGGTTTAGTCCTGGTTTAGTCCTGGTTTAGTCCTGGTTTAGTCCTGGCTTAGTCTTGGTTTTAGTCCTGGTTTTAGTCCTGGTTTTAGTCCTGCTTTAGTCCTGGTTTTAGTCCTGGTTTAGTCCTGGTTTAGTCCCGGTTTAGTCCTGTTTTAGTCCTGCTTTAGTCCTGGTTTAGTACTGCTTTAGTCCTGGTTTAGTCCCAGTTTAGTCCTGGTTTAGACTTGGTTTAGTCCTGGTTTAGTCCTGGTTTAAACTTGGTTTAGTCCTGCTTAGTCCTGGTTTCTGTCCTGCTTTAGTCCTGGTTTAGTCCTGCTTTAGTCCTGGTTTATCCTGGTTGCATCCTAGTTTAGTCCTGGTTTAGTCCTGTGGAACATTCCAGACAAAGCTTTTCTGCTTTTCTCCATGGAGAAAAGCAGAAAAGATTACACATTGCTTTTATTTGTGCTTGAAAAACCTGGGCAGTATTTTTGACTCTGAGCTGACTTTTATCCCACACATTAAGAAGATCACAAAAATAGGTTTCTATCACCTAAAAAACATCGCTGGTGAGTCCTCCCTATTCTGTCTCAGGCCAACATGGAGACACTGATGCTTTTATCACCAGTTGAATAGACTGCACGTGCACGCCCCTGTCTCTCTGGTCTTACCAAAACGAGTATTTCAGGTTTGCAACCATTCCTAAAATCCCCCAGTGGTGCACGTGAGTCCTGACTAGGACCAGAGGGCAGGACCCACATTACACTGGTTTTAAAATCTCTGCATTGGCTCCCAGTGAGTTTTCAGGATAGATTTTAAAGTTCTTTTACTGTTTTTTTAAATGTCTTGTTTTTTTTTTTTTTTATGTTAATCACCTCGGTTTACTGGTCCGCAATATCAGTACAAATATAAAATTCAAGATAAACAGTTTGTCTCATTGTCTCAACTGTAAATTGACATGTTTTGTACAAACTTTGAAGAGGGGGCAACGAGAACAGTCTTAATGGTCTTGGACCTTCTTATCTTTCAGAACTGCTTTCCCCTTACGAACCTCTCACCTCTGGCCCTGCGCTCCCTCCGGCAGCTCCTGGTCATTCCCAAAGTCAGGACACAGACTCACGGAGAGACGTCTTTTCAGGACTCCGAGCCCTACGACTATGGAACTGCCGGAGGACCTCAGGGCCAAAGGCAGTAACGTTCATAAGCTTAAGAGTGGCTCAAGACTCACTTGCTTTAGCCTACCTTTGATTGAAACTTTACTATGTGTAGTTTTATGTATTTTTGAAGAGATAAAGATGGCGCTGGAGAGGCCAGCTGCCTCCTGTTTTAGTCCTGTTTTAGTCCTGCTTTAGTCCTGGTTTAGTCCTGTTTTAGTCCTGGTTTAGTCCTGTTGGTATCCTGCCTAGTCCTGTACTAGTCCTGCTTTAGTCCTGGTTTAGTCCTGTTTGTAGTCCTGGTTTAGTCCTGGTTTAGTCCTGTTTTAGTCCTGGTTTAGTCCTGTTTTAGTCCTGCTTAGCTCTGCTTTAGGCCTGCTTAGTCCTGGTTTAGTCCTGTTTTAGTCCTGGTTTTAGTCCTGCTTTAGTCCTAGGCTTAGTCCTGCTTTAGTCCTGTTTTAGTCCTGCTTTAGTCCTGGTTTAGTCCTGCTTGTTCCTGTTTAGTCCTCTAGTTTGGTCCTTGCTTTTGTCCTGGTTTTTGTCCTGCTTTAGTACAGGTTTAGTCCTTGCCATCCTGCCAGTCCTGTTGGGTGTCCAGGGTTTAGTCCTGCTTTAGTCCTGGTTTAGTCCTGTTTTAGTCCTGCTTTAGTCCAGGTTTAGTCCAGGGTTTAGTCCTGCTTTTGTCCTGGTTTAGTCCTGGTTTAGTCCTGGTTTTAGTCCTGTTTTAATCTCTGTTTAAATCCAGATTTAATCCAGGTTTAAGTCCTGCTTTAGTCCTAGTTTAGTCCTGCTTTAGTCCTGTTTTAGTCTCATAGTACAGGTTTAATCCTGGTTTAATCCTGTTTTAGTCCTGGCTCAGTCCTGTTATAGTCCAGGTTTAGTCCTTGCTTAATCCTGGTTTAATCCTGTTTTAGTCCTGCTTTAGTCCTGGTGATAGTCCAGGTTTTAGTCACAGGCTTAGTCCTGGTTTAGTCCTGCTTTAGTCCTGGCTGCTTAGTCCTGTTTTAGTCCTGGTTTAGTCCTGCTTTAGTCCTGCTTTAGTCCTGGTTTTAGTCCTGGTTTAGTCTTGGTTTAGTCCTGGTTTAGTCCTGGTTTAGTCCTGGCTTAGTCCTGGCTTAGTCCTAGTTTTAGTCTCTGGGTTTAGTCTTTGGTTTAGTCTTGGTTTAGTCCTGGTTTGGTCCTGGTTTAGGTCTTGGTTTTAGTCCTTGGTTTAGTCCTGTTTTAGTCCTGGTTTAGTCCTGGTTTAGTCTTGGTTTAGTCCTGGTTTAGTCCTGGTTTAGTCCTGGTTTAGTCCTGGCTTAGTCCTGGTTGAACTTTGGTTTAGTCCTGTTTTGGTCCTGGTTTAGTCCTGGTTTAGTCCTGGTTTAGTCCTGTTTTAGTCCTGTTTTAGTCCTGGTTTAGTCCTGCTTTACTCCTGCTTTAGTCCTGGTTTAGTCCTGGTTTAGTCTTGGTTTAGTCCTTGTTTAGTCCTGCTTTAGTCCTTGTTTAGTCTTGGCTTAGTCCTGGTTTAGTCCTGGTTTAGTCCTGTTTAGCTCTGTTTAGTCTTGGTTTGGTCCTGGTTTGGTCCTGGTTTAGTCCTGGTTTAGTCCTGTTTTAGTCCTGTTTTAGTACCGGTTTAGTCCTGGTTTAGTCCTGGTTTAGTCTTGGTTTAGTCCTGGTTTAGTCCTGTTTTAGGCCTGGTTTAGTCCTGGTTTAGTCCTGTGGTTTAGTCCTGACAAAACTTTAGTCCTGCTTTAGTCCATGGTTTAGTCCTGGTTTAGTCTTGGTTTGAAAGTCCTGGGCAGTATTTTTGACTCTGAGCTGACTTTTATCCCACACATTAAGAAGATCACAAAAATAGGTTTCTATCACCTAAAAAACATCGCCAGAGTCCTCCCTATTCTGTCTCAGGCCAACACGGAGACACTGATGGTTTAGTCACTGGTTGAATAGTCTTTGGTTTAGTCCTGGTCTCTAGTCTTACCAAAACGAGTATTTCAGGTTTGCAACTATTCCAAAACTCAGCAGCACGAGTCCTGACTAGGACCAGAGGGCAGGACCACATTACACTGGTTTTAAAGTCTCATTGGCTTAGTCCTGTGAGTTTCAGTCCTGCTTTTAAAGTCCTGGTTTAGTCTTGGTTTAAATGTCCTGGTTTGGTCTGGTTTAGTCTTTGGTTTAATCACCTCAGTTTACTGGTCCTGCAATATTAGTCCAAATGTTATAGTCCAGATAAACAGTTTGTCCTGCTTGAATAGTCAACTGGTAAATTAGTCCTGTTTTAGTACCTGCTTTGAGTCCAGGTTTAGTCCAGAACTAGTCCTGCTCTTGGTCCTGGCTTAGTCAGAACTGGTTTAGTCCTTACGAACCTTTACGGGTCCTGCGCTCCTCTAGCATCTCCTGGTCATTCCCAAAGTCAGGACACAGATTTACGGAGAGACGTCTTTTCAGGTTTCTGTCCCTCGCTTAGTCCTAGTTTAGTCCTGCTTTAGTCCTGTTTTATCTGTTTATGTAGTTTAATCCTGGCTTTAGACTCACCTGTTTTAGTCCTGGCCTTTGGTCTGAAACTTATAGTCCAGGTTTAGTCCTGCTTTATGTATCCTGGTTTAAAGATCCTGTTTTAAAGGCTTGCTTAGTCCTGTTATAGGTCCAGGTTTAGTCCTGGTTTAGTCCTGGCGTAGTCCTGGTTTAGTCCTGTTTCAGTCCTGTTTTAGTCCTGCTTCTTAGTCCTGCTTTAGTCCTGGCGTTGGTAGTCCTGGTTTAGTCCTGGTTGAATTTTGGTTTTATCCTGGTTTAGTCCTGTTTTAGTCCTGTTTTAGTCCTGGTTTAGTCCTGTTTTAGTCCTGTTTTAGTCCTGGTTTAGTCTCAGAGCATCCTTGTTGGTAGTCTTCTGCCTTGAACTTGCGGTAGTCTCTGGTTTAGTCCTGCTTTAGTCCTGGTTTAGTCCTGTTTTAGTCCTGGTTTAGTGCTGGTTTAGTCCTGGTTTCGTCCTGTTTTAGTCCTGGTTTAGTCCTGCTTTAGTCCTGGTTTAGTCCTGGGTTTAGTCCTGGGTTGAAGTCCTGGTTTAGTCCTTGCCTAGTCCTGTTTTAGTCCTGATTAGTCCTCGTGGTTGGTCCTGGTTTAGTCCTGCTTTAGTCCTGCTGAAACTCTGGTTTAGTCCTGTTTTAGTCCTGGTTTAGTCCTGGTTTATTCCTGGTTGAAGTCCTGGTTTAGTCCTGCTTTAGTCCTGTTTTAATCCTGCTTTTTGGTCCTGGTTTAGTCCTGTTTTAGTTCCAGTTTAGTCCTGCTATTCTGTTTTAGTCCTGGTTTAGTCCTGCTTTAGTCCTGGCTTAGTCCTAGCTTAGTCCTGCTTTAGTCCTGTTTTAGTCCTGTTATAGTACAGGTTTAGTCCAGCTTTTGAATTCCTGGTTTAGTCCCTGGTTTAGTCTTGGTTTAGTCCTGGGCATAGTACTGTATTAGTCCTGGTTTTGTGTCCTGGTTTGTGTCCTGGTTTAGTCCTGAAGCCTAGTCCTGGCTTAGTCTTGGTTTAGTCTTGGCTTAGTCCTGGTTTAGTCCTGGTTTAGTCTTGGTTTAGTCCTGGTTTAGTCCTGTTTTAGTCCTGGTTTAGTCCTGGTTTAGTCCTGGTTTTGTCCTGGTTTAGTTCTCAGTTTAGTCCTGTTTTAGTCCTGGTTTAGTCCTGGTTTAGTATCCTGTTTTAGTCCTGGTTTAGTCCTGTTTTTAGTCTTGGTTTAGTCTTGCTTTAGTCCTGTTTAGTCCTGTTTAGTTCAAGTTTAGTCCTGCTTTAGTCCTGGTTTAGTCCTGTTTTAGTCCTTCTGTTTTAGTCTTGCTTTAGTCCTCTGGTTTTAGTCCCATTTAGTCCTGGTTTAGTCCCGTTTTAGTACTGTTTAGTTTGGCTAGTCCTGGTTTAGTCTTGGTTTAGTCCTGGTTCAGTCCTGGTTTAGTACTGTTTTAGTCCTGGTTTAGTCCTGGTTTAGTCTTGTTTTAGTCCTGTTTTAGTCCTTGCTTTAGTCCTGCTTTAGTCCAAGTTTAGTCCTGATTTAGTCTTGGTTTAGTCCTGGTTTGGTCCTGGTTTAGTCCTGGCTAGTCTTGGTTTAGTCCTGGTTTAGTCCTGGTTTAGTCCTGATTTAGACTTGGTTTAGTCCTGGTTTAGTCCTGGTTTAGTCTTGGTTTAGTCCTGGTTTAGTCCTGGTTTAGTCCTGGTTTAGTCTCCCTAGTTTAGTCCTGGTTTAGTCCTGGTTTAGTCTTGGTTTAGTCCTGGTTTAGTCCTGGTTTAGTACTGTTTTAGTCCTGGTTTAGTCCTGGTTTAGTCCTATTTAGTCCTGTTTTAGTCCTGCTTTAATCCTGGTTAAGGTCCTTGATTTAGTCTTGGTTTAGTCCTAGTTTAGTCCTGGTTTAGTCCTGGTTTAGTCTTGGTTTAGTCCTGGTTTAGTCCTGGTTTAGTCCTGATTTAGACTTGGTTTATAGTCCTGGTTTAGTCCTGGTTTAGGTCTTGGTTTAGTCATGCTTTAGTCCTGGTTTAATCCTGGTTTAGTCCTGGTTTAGTCCTGCTTTGGTACTGTTTTAGTCCTTGGTTTAGTCCTCAGTTTAGTCTTGGTTTAGTCCTGGTTTTGTCTTGGTTTAGTCTTGGTTTAGTCCTGTTTTAGTCCAGGTTTAGTCCTGGTTTAGTCCTGGTTTAGTCCTGTTTTAGTCCTGGTTTAGTCCTGGTTTAGTCCTGGTTTAGTCCTGGTTTAGTCCTGTGGAACATTCCAGACAAAACTTTTCTGCTTTTCTTCCATGGAGAAAAGCAGAAAAGTTACACATTGCTTTTATTTGTGTGAAAAACCTGGGCAGTATTTTTGACTCTGAGCTGACTTTTATCCCACACATTAAGAAGATCACAAAAATAGGTTTCTATCACCTAAAAACATCGCCAGAGTCCTCCCTATTCTGTCTCAGGCCAACACGAGAGACACTGATAAGTGGACAATGCAGCCGGGATAGACGATTGTAACGTCCTGCTCTCTGGTCTTACCAAAACGAGTATTTCAGGTTTGCAACTATTCCAAAACTCACGCAAAGGACGAGTCCTGACTAGGACCAGAGGGCGGGACCACATTACACTGGTTTTAAAATCTCTATCACTGGCTCCAGAGTTTCAGGATAGATTTTAAAGTTATTTTACTGTTTTCTAAATGTCTTTTTTATTTTTATGTTAATCACCTCGGTTTACTGGTCCGCAATATCAGTACAAATATAAAATTCAAGATAAACAGTTTGTCTGCATTGTCTTCAACTGTGAATTGACATGTTTTGTACAAACTTTGAGAGGGGACGAGAACAGTCTTAATGGTCTTGGACTTTCTTATCTTTCAGAACTGCTTTCCCCTTACGGAACCTTCACGGGCCTTGGCAGCTCCTCCCCAGTGCCTGGTCATTCCCAAAGTCAGGACACAGACTCACGGAGAGGCGTCTTTTCAGGACTACGGCCCTCGTCTATGGAACTGCCGGAGGAGCTCAGGGCCAAAGAGAACGTTCATGTTTTTAAGAGTGGCTCATGACTCACCTGTTTATCCTGGCCTTTGATTGAAATTTTACTATGTGTAGTTTTATGTATTTTAGCATAAAGATGGTGCTGGAGAGGCCAGCTGCCTCCTGTTTTAGTCCTGGTTTAGTCCTGCTTTAGTACTGTTTTAGTCCTGGTTTAGTCCTGGTTTAGTCTTGGTTTAGTCCTGGTTCAGTCCTGGTTTAGTACTGTTTTAGTCCTGGTTTAGTCCTGGTTTAGTCTTGTTTTAGTCCTGTTTTAGTCCTGCTTTAGTCCTGGTTTAGTCCTGATTTAGTCTTGGTTTAGTCCTGGTTTAGTCCTGGTTTAGTCCTGGTTTAGTCTTGGTTTAGTCCTGGTTTAGTCCTGGTTTAGTCCTGATTTAGACTTGGTTTAGTCCTGGTTTAGTCCTGGTTTAGTCTTGGTTTAGTCCTGGTTTAGTCCTGGTTTAGTCCTGGTTTAGTCTTGGTTTAGTCCTGGTTTAGTCCTGGTTTAGTCTTGGTTTAGTCCTGGTTTAGTCCTGGTTTAGTACTGTTTTAGTCCTGGTTTAGTCCTGGTTTAGTCTTGTTTTAGTCCTGTTTTAGTCCTGCTTTAGTCCTGGTTTAGTCCTGATTTAGTCTTGGTTTAGTCCTGGTTTAGTCCTGGTTTAGTCCTGGTTTAGTCTTGGTTTAGTCCTGGTTTAGTCCTGGTTTAGTCCTGATTTAGACTTGGTTTAGTCCTGGTTTAGTCCTGGTTTAGTCTTGGTTTAGTCCTGGTTTAATCCTGGTTTAGTCCTGGTTTAGTCTTGGTTTAGTCCTGGTTTAGTCCTGGTTTAGTCTTGGTTTAGTCCTGGTTTAGTCTTGGTTTAGTCTTGGTTTAGTCCTGGTTTAGTCCTGGTTTAGTCCTGGTTTAGTCCTGTTTTAGTCCTGGTTTAGTCCTGGTTTAGTCCTGGTTTAGTCCTGTGGAACATTCCAGACAAAACTTTTCTGCTTTTCTCCATGGAGAAAAGCAGAAAAGTTACACATTGCTTTTATTTGTGTGAAAAACCTGGGCAGTATTTTTGACTCTGAGCTGACTTTTATCCCACACATTAAGAAGATCACAAAAATAGGTTTCTATCACCTAAAAAACATCGCCAGAGTCCTCCCTATTCTGTCTCAGGCCAACACGGAGACACTGATGCTTTTATCACCAGTCGTATAGACGACTGTAACGTCCTGCTCTCTGGTCTTACCAAAACGAGTATTTCAGGTTTGCAACTATTCCAAAACTCAGCAGCACGAGTCCTGACTAGGACCAGAGGGCGGGACCACATTACACTGGTTTTAAAATCTCTGCATTGGCTCCCAGTGAGTTTCAGGATAGATTTTAAAGTTATTTTACTGTTTTTAAATGTCTTTTTTATTTTTATGTTAATCACCTCGGTTTACTGGTCCGCAATATCAGTACAAATATAAAATTCAAGATAAACAGTTTGTCTCATTGTCTCAACTGTAAATTGACATGTTTTGTACAAACTTTGAGAGGGGACGAGAACAGTCTTAATGGTCTTGGACTTTCTTATCTTTCAGAACTGCTTTCCCCTTACGAACCTTCACGGGCCCTGCGCTCCTCCAGCAGCTCCTGGTCATTCCCAAAGTCAGGACACAGACTCACGGAGAGGCGTCTTTTCAGGACTACGGCCCTCGTCTATGGAACTGCCGGAGGAGCTCAGGGCCAAAGAGAACGTTCATGTTTTTAAGAGTGGCTCAAGACTCACCTGTTTATCCTGGCCTTTGATTGAAATTTTACTATGTGTAGTTTTATGTATTTTAGCATAAAGATGGTGCTGGAGAGGCCAGCTGCCTCCTGTTTTAGTCCTGTTTTAGTCCTGCTTTAGTCCTGGTTTAGTCCTGCTTTAGTCCTGGTTTAGTCCTGCTTTAGTCCTGGTTTAGTCCTGTTTTAGTCCTGTTTTAGTCCTGCTTTAGTCCTAGTTTAGTCCTGCTTTAGTCCTGTTTTAGTCCTGTTTAGTACAGGTTTAGTCCTGGTTTAGTCCTGGTTTAGTCCTGTTTTAGTCCTGTTTTAGTCTTGCTTTAGTCCTGGTTTAGTCCTGGTTTAGTCCTGGTTTAGTCCTGGTTTAGTCCTGCTTTAGTACTGTTTTAGTCCTGGTTTAGTCCTGGTTTAGTCCTGCTTTAGTCCAGGTTTAGTCCTGCTTTAGTACTGTTTTAGTCCTGCTTTAGTCCTGGTTTAGTCCTGGTTTAGTCCTGCTTTAGTCCTGGTTTAGTCCTGTTTTAGTCCTGCTTTAGTCCTGTTTTAGTCCAGGTTTAGTCCAGGTTTAGTCCTGCTTTTGTCCTGGTTTAGTCCTGGTTTAGTCCTGTTTTAGTCCTGTTTTAATCCTGTTTAAGTCCAGGTTTAATCCAGGTTTAGTCACGCTTTAGTCCTGGTTTAGTCCTGTTTTAGTCCAGGTTTAGTCCTGGTTTAGTCCTGCTTTAGTCCTGTTTAGTCCTGTTTAGTCCAGGTTTAGTCCTGGTTTAATCCTGGTTTAGTCCTGTTTTAGTCCTGTTTTAGTCCTGTTTTAGTCCTGCTTTAGTCCTGCTTTAGTCCTGTTTAGTCCTGTTTAGTCCAGGTTTAGTCCTGGTTTAGTCCTGTTTTAGTCTTGGTTTAGTCCTGTTTTAGTCCTGTTTAGTCCAAGTTTAGTCCTGGTTTAGTCCTGTTTTAATCCTGTTTTAGTCCAGGTTTAGTCCAGGTTTAGTCCTGGTTTAGTCCTGCTTTAGTCCTGCTTTAGTCCTGCTTTAGTCCTGTTTTAGTCCTGTTTTAGTCCTGTTTAGTCCAAGTTTAGTCCTGCTTTAGTCCAGCTTTAGTCCTGGTTTAGTCCTGTTTTAGTCCTGTTTTAGTCCTGCTTTAGTCCTAGTTTAGTCCTGCTTTAGTCCTGCTTTAGTCCTGTTTAAGTCCAGGTTTAGTCCTGCTTTAGTCCTGGTTTAGTCCTGTTTTAGTCCTGCTTTAGTCCTGTTTTAGTCCAGGTTTAGTCCAGGCTTAGTCCTGCTTTAGTCCTGGTTTAGTCCTGTTTTAGTCTTGCTTTAGTCCTGCTTTAGTCCAAGTTTAGTCCTGCTTTAGTCCAAGTTTAGTCCTGCTTTAGTCCTGGTTTAGTCCTGTTTTAGTCCTGTTTTAGTCTTGCTTTAGTCCTGGTTTAGTCCTGGTTTAGTCCTGGTTTAGTCCTGGTTTAGTCTTGGTTTAGTCCTGGTTTAGTCCTGGTTTAGTCCTGTTTTAGTCCTGCTTTAGTCCTGGTTTAGTCCTGGTTTAGTCCTGGTTTAGTCCTGCTTTAGTCCTGGTTTAGTCCTGGTTTAGTCCTGTTTTAGTCCTGGTTTAGTCCTGGTTTAGTCTTGGTTTAGTCCTGGTTTAGTCCTGGTTTAGTACTGTTTTAGTCCTGTTTAAGTCCTGGTTTAGTCCTGCTTTAGTCCTGCTTTAGTCCTGTTTAAGTCCAGGTTTAGTCCTGATTTAGTCTTGGTTTAGTCCTGGTTTAGTCCTGGTTTAGTCCTGGTTTAGTCTTGGTTTAGTCCTGGTTTAGTCCTGGTTTAGTCCTGATTTAGTCTTGGTTTAGTCCTGGTTTAGTCCTGATTTAGTCCTGGTTTAGTCTTGGTTTAGTCCTGGTTTAGTCCTGGTTTAGTCCTGATTTAGACTTGGTTTAGTCCTGGTTTAGTCCTGGTTTAGTCCTGCTTTAGTCCTGCTTTAGTCCTGGTTTAGTCCTGGTTTAGTCCTGGTTTAGTCCTGGTTTAGTCTTGGTTTAGTCCTGGTTTAGTCCTGGTTTAGTCCTGATTTAGACTTGGTTTAGTCCTGGTTTAGTCCTGGTTTAGTCCTGCTTTAGTCCTGCTTTAGTCCTGGTTTAGTCCTGGTTTAGTCCTGGTTTAGTCCTGATTTAGTCTTGGTTTAGTCCTGGTTTAGTCCTGGTTTAGTCCTGGTTTAGTCCTGGTTTAGTCCTGCTTTAGTCCTGGTTTAGTCCTGGTTTAGTCCTGGTTTAGTCTTGGTTTAGTCCTGGTTTAGTCCTGGTTTAGTCCTGGTTTAGTCTTGGTTTAGTCCTGGTTTAGTCCTGGTTTAGTCCTGGTTTAGTCCTGGTTTAGTCCTGTTTTAGTCCTGGTTTAGTCCTGGTTTAGTCCTGGTTTAGTCCTGGTTTAGTCCTGGTTTAGTCCTGGTTTAGTCCTGGTTTAGTCCTGGTTTAGTCCTGGTTTAGTCCTGGTTTAGTCCTGGTTTAGTCCTGGTTTAGTCCTGGTTTAGTCCTGGTTTAGTCCTGGTTTAGTCCTGGTTTAGTCTTGGTTTAGTCCTGGTTTAGTCCTGGTTTAGTCCTGGTTTAGTCCTGGTTTAGTCTTGGTTTAGTCCTGGTTTAGTCCTGGTTTAGTCCTGGTTTAGTCCTGGTTTAGTCCTGGTTTAGTCCTGGTTTAGTCCTGTTTTAGTCCTGGTTTAGTCCTGGTTTAGTCCTGGTTTTGTCCTGGTTTTGTCCTGGTTTAGTCTTGGTTTAGTCCTGGTTTAGTCCTGTTTTAGTCCTGGTTTAGTCCTGGTTTAGTCCTGGTTTAGTCCTGCTTTAGTCCTGGTTTAGTCCTGTTTTAGTCTTGCTTTAGTCCTGCTTTAGTCCAAGTTTAGTCCTGCTTTAGTCCAAGTTTAGTCCTGCTTTAGTCCTGGTTTAGTCCTGTTTTAGTCCTGTTTTAGTCTTGCTTTAGTCCTGGTTTAGTCCTGGTTTAGTCCTGGTTTAGTCCTGCTTTAGTACTGTTTTAGTCCTGGTTTAGTCCTGGTTTAGTCCTGGTTTAGTCTTGGTTTAGTCCTGGTTTAGTCCTGGTTTAGTACTGTTTTAGTCCTGGTTTAGTCCTTGTTTAGTCTTGTTTTAGTCCTGTTTTAGTCCTGCTTTAGTCCTGGTTTAGTCCTGATTTAGTCTTGGTTTAGTCCTGGTTTAGTCCTGGTTTAGTCCTGGTTTAGTCTTGGTTTAGTCCTGGTTTAGTCCTGGTTTAGTCCTGATTTAGACTTGGTTTAGTCCTGGTTTAGTCCTGGTTTAGTCCTGCTTTAGTCCTGCTTTAGTCCTGCTTTAGTCCTGGTTTAGTCCTGGTTTAGTCCTGATTTAGTCCTGGTTTAGTCCTGGTTTAGTCTTGGTTTAGTCTTGGTTTAGTCCTGGTTTAGTCCTGGTTTAGTCCTGATTTAGACTTGGTTTAGTCCTGGTTTAGTCCTGGTTTAGTCCTGCTTTAGTCCTGCTTTAGTCCTGGTTTAGTCCTGGTTTAGTCCTGGTTTAGTCCTGGTTTAGTCCTGATTTAGACTTGGTTTAGTCCTGGTTTAGTCCTGGTTTAGTCCTGCTTTAGTCCTGGTTTAGTCCTGGTTTAGTCCTGGTTTAGTCCTGGTTTAGTCTTGGTTTAGTCTTGGTTTAGTCTTTGTTTAGTCCTGGTTTAGTCCTGGTTTAGTCCTGGTTTAGTCTTGGTTTAGTCCTGGTTTAGTCTTGGTTTAGTCCTGGTTTAGTCCTGTTTTAGTCCTGGTTTAGTCCTGGTTTAGTCCTGCTTTAGTCCTGCTTTAGTCCTGGTTTAGTCCTGGTTTAGTCCTGGTTTAGTCTTGGTTTAGTCTTGGTTTAGTCCTGGTTTAGTCCTGGTTTAGTCCTGGTTTAGTCTTGGTTTAGTCCTGGTTTAGTCCTGGTTTAGTCCTGGTTTAGTCTTGGTTTAGTCCTGGTTTAGTCTTGGTTTAGTCCTGGTTTAGTCCTGGTTTAGTCCTGGTTTAGTCCTGGTTTAGTCCTGTTTTAGTCCTGGTTTAGTCCTGGTTTTGTCCTGGTTTAGTCCTGGTTTAGTCCTGTGGAACATTCCAGACAAAACTTTTCTGCTTTTCTCCATGGAGAAAAGCAGAAAAGTTACACATTGCTTTTATTTGTGTGAAAAACCTGGGCATTATTTTTGACTCTGAGCTGACTTTTATCCCACACATTAAGAAGATCACAAAAATAGGTTTCTATCACCTAAAAAACATCGCCAGAGTCCTCCCTATTCTGTCTCAGGCCAACACGGAGACACTGATGCTTTTATCACCAGTTGAATAGACTACTGTAACGCCCTGCTCTCTGGTCTTACCAAAACGAGTATTTCAGGTTTGCAACTATTCCAAAACTCAGCACCACGAGTCCTGACTAGGACCAGAGGGCGGGACCACATTACACCAGTCTTAAAATCTCTGCACTGGCTCCCTGTGAGTTTCAGGATAGATTTTAAAGTTCTTTTACTGTTTTTTAAATGTCTTAATGGTTTTGGGCCTTCTTATCTTTCAGAACTGCTTTCCCCTTACGAACCTTCACGGGCCCTGCGCTCCTCCGGCAGCTCCTGGTCATTCCCAAAGTCAGGACACACACTCACGGAGAGGCGTCTTTTCAGGACTACGGCCCTCGTCTATGGAACTGCCGGAGAAGCTCAGGGCCAAAGAGAACGTTCATGTTTTTAAGAGTGGGCTCAAGACTCACCTGTTTATCCTGGCCTTTGATTGAAATTTTACTATGTGTAGTTTTATCCTTCTTCAGTTCTACACAGCAATAATTGAAAGCGTCCTTACATCATCAATAATAGTCTGGTTCGGTAATTTGGATTCACATTCACAACACAAACTTCAACGCATTATAAATAAATCAACTAAAATCACTGGTCACACTCTCCCCTCCATAGACACACTGTATCACAGACGCATCACACAAAGAGCCAATAGAATCACCTCAGACCCCACACACCCTGCCAATAATCTGTTCAGACTCATGCCCTCTGGGAGGCGCTACAGATCCATCACTTCCAATACTGTCAGATTCACCAACAGTTTCTTTCCCACTGCCATCCGGACTCTAAATCAATCCCGCTTATAACTGGTCATTTATCTGTTGTTGTATGTCGTATTGTGTAAGTGTGTTGTATATTTGGTTTGTCCTGTAATAGACACAGAAGAGATGTGAGCATTCTTGCTGTACCGGAAACAAATTCCACCAACTTGTTGTGTGGCCATTAATAAATGATTCTGATTCTGATTCTGATTCTATGTATTTTAGCATAAAGATGGCGCTGGAGAGGCCAGCTGCCTGTTGCAGAAGCTCTGTCTCTATCTTTTCCCCTCTTTTTTTGTATATAGACTTTTTTTCCATTTTTTCTAGTAGGTGAAACACGGTGCAGTTGTGCACTTGTGAAGCCTACTTTTAATACAGCTTTACCGTTAGCTGTAGTGTTTTTTTGCACTTTATAAATCCATGCCAGGAGATGTGCAGGGGACGGCATTCTACTACGGCGCACCTCTGGATTTGGACAGAGTGTCAGAGGGACAGCTGACGCTGATCAGCGCTGGGCGGACGAATTAAACTGTTACTTTAACAGGTTTGATTCGCCCCCCCAACCCTCTGCCCCTCTCCCCCCCTTCACACCTCCCTAGGCCAGTGTCCCCCCACCCCCCACTTTGTGTACTTGTGCCTTAACACCAGTAAGACAAAGGAGCTGGTGATCGACTTCAGGAGAAGACCACTACCTCACACACCGGTGAACATCCAGGGGCAGGACATAGAGACTGTGGACAGTTTCAAGTACCTGGAGGTTCACCTCAACAATAAACTGGACTGGTCCCACAACACCAACGCCCTGTACAAGAAGGGCCAAAGTCGCCTCCACCTCCTGAGGAGACTGAGGTCCTTTGGAGTGTGCAGGCCTCTGCTCAAGAGTATCTGTATCGCCATCAGACTGTACAACTCCACTGTATAGTCCAGTGGTTCTCAATTATTTTCTGTGACGCCCCCCCTAGGAAGAAGAAAAAATTTCACGCCCCCCTCCCTGGCGCGACTATAAATAGTATTATTTGTCTAGAAAATTGTTATTAGTAAACCTCTGCATAACACTGTATCCTTTATTAACATTAAAAACAAAAAATAAAGAAAGAAACTTCCAACAAAGACTGCACTGTCTTTTTGCACTGAGGACTCAAATATTAATGTGTTTTTAATGCAGCTTTGCGCACATTTGTTTACGTTTTACAGAAACAAAACTTAAAACCACATGGCTCATTTGCATAAACTAAAAGCGCTGGAAAAAAAACGCTCACTCCTTGTGCCGCTGATGCGTCAGCTTCTGTCGGACTAAAGGACACGACTCAGTGGAATATAGGTGTTTTTTTCTGTGAGGATGTTCTGCTGATGGTGAGACTGTATATCGCATGTGAGAGCGCCACTGCCAACTACTGTTGTTTATGTGCAATTACACTTAGTTCTAGTACAGTACGGCAAAAAAGCATGTTTCCCAGGGTCACACGCACCCCCCCCGGCCTCAGACCGCGGCCTGCCCCACTATTTGAGAAGCACTGGTATAGTCTAAACGTGCAATAATTCTATATTCTCTTATTTACTTATTTTATTATTATTATTACTATCTGGTCTGTGTGCACTTTTTTTGCAAAACTTTCTTTTGCACTAAACTGCCTGGAGCTAATGTGACAAGTGAATTTCTCCTGTGTGAGATCAATAAAGTCTTATTTTATCTCTTTTCAAGTGAACAGCTAGGCCTAACTTTTAGATTTTGCTTTGAAAACATCGGCAATTCCAGAGGCTGAAATGATCTAAACGATTCAAGTGAAGGTGTATGGAGTTTAAGAACGCAGTGGAGCACTTCCTGTATTACCACATGACATCACAAGGTGGAGCAGAGTGTTGTTTGTTTTCTGAGAGAAGAACACAGCATAAATATGTAGGATTTGCGTGTTAAATAAAACAAAACTCCAGGTTTGTTTGTGATGAAGAAACAATATGAGCACATAGATCAGAAAGTAGCGTAATATGCACCCTTTAAAGTGTACTTGACAAGTTTTCATGTTTTGGTGGGATAGTACCTGTGGCCAGTAATTAAAGTTTGTGAAAAAAATTAAATAAATAAAAGTCAACAAATCAAATTTTATTTATAAAGCACTTTTCCTACAAATAAATGTAACACAAAGTGCTTTACAGTGATTAAAACAACCCACGTTTCCTTCCACCCAACCCACAGCTGCTCGACACCACACAACCAAACGACCCAAACAGTAACACACACACGTTAAAATACATAAAACAACACAGAGTAAAATTTCAATCAAAGGCCAGGCTAAACAGGTGAGTCTTGAGCCACTCTTAAAAACATGAACGTTCTCTTTGGCCCTGAGCTCCTCCGGCAGTTCCATAGACGAGGGCCGTAGTCCTGAAAAGACGCCTCTCTGTGAGTCTGTGTCCTGACTTTGGGAATGACCAGGAGCTGCCGGAGGAGCGCAGGGTCTGCGAGGGTTCGTAAGGTAAAAGCAGTTCTGGTCACAGGCAAATAAAACAACACTAAAACCCATAGAGTCGCTATACAAACAGACAAAATACTGGATAAAAAACCTTTAAGACATCACCACTGCACCATTTTACAAAAACATAAACTGTTAAGTTGGGAGAATGTCATAAAATATTCAAATCTCTGTCTAATATACAAAATCATTCATGGTCTCACGCAGTTCATAAACATCAGGACCACCACACACAGAGTGACCAGAGGGGCGGCCCGAGCGCCTTTTGTGTTACAGCCGCCCAGGAGTGGAACTCTGTCCCCTCGAACATCACAGAACTGACCACATACAAACTGTATAAAAACATCTAAAGAACTGGTTCATAACACATCAGATATGTCTTCATTAATGTTTATTATTTTCTTTCCCTGAACCCCACTGTGCTGCCTCTTGTGTCTCTGCTCTCTTGTTGTGACGTGTTGAAATATTTAACTGTCGATAATTTAAAAGTTTTGTGTATTTATCAACTGGATTTGTTTAGTTTTAGCTAAAGTTTAACTACTTGTTAATAATTGTATATTGTTCATTGTGTAATCCTATTTTGTTGTCATTGTTTTTAGGGAGACCATTTTAAGATCTGTCCAGGGACAACAGATGAAAAATAGACTTTTGGCTAATTCTGGTGCATTTACAGATATGTTCATTAATGTACACTGTCCCTGTCAAATAAACCAATAATAATAATAAAAAAAAAGAAAGATAAGAAGGCCCAAGACATTTAAAAACCAGTAAAAGAACTTAAAATCTATCCTGAAACTCATAGGGAGCCAATGAGATTTTAAAACCAGTGTAATGTGGTCCCGCCCTCTGGTCCTAGTCAGGACACATGCTGCTGAGTTTTGGAATAGTTGCAAACCTGAAATACTCGTTTTGGTAAGACCAGAGAGCAGGACGTTACAGTCGTCTATACGACTGGTGATAAAAGTATCAGTGTCTCCGTGTTGGCCTGAGACAGAATAGGGAGGACTCTGGCGATGTTTTTTAGGTGATAGAAACCTATTTTTGTGATCTTCTTAATGTGTGGGATAAAAGTCAGCTCAGAGTCAAAAATTACGCCCAGGTTTTTCCACACAAATAAAAGCAATGTGTAACTTTTCTGCTTTTCTCCATGTAAGAAAAGCAGAAAAGCTTTGTCTGGAATGTTCCACAGTATGGCATTAAACCTTTCTGTCTCCATGTAGACCAAACAGGTCAGATCTGTGGAGAGGCGACCCCACTCACAGTCAGAATGTCTGTTTTTTAGGTATTTTTGAGCTGTAAACCACCTGTAATAGAATAATTGTAAAGAAGAGATGTTTATCTGTGCGTTGCAACAATGGAATTTCCCCACTGAGGGACTAATAAAGGCATATCTTATCTTATCTTATCTTATCTTAATGTCACACTGTGGAACATTCCAGCCAGAGCAAAAGCATATCCATAGAAACAAACAGCTGAAAAGTTACACAGTGCATCTTTAAGGGTTGATGGCGAAGTCAGAATCAGAAAAGCGCGGCAGAGGGCAGGGCACTGCACTTTGGGCTTCTTCATATGAGGGGAACACAGTGGTGGGTTTGAAAGGAGGATACCCTCTCTCACGGAACCTGAGGGCCTCCTGAAGCTTCTGCTCCTCAAACTCCAGCACCTGGAAACACAGAGCTTCAGTCAGCGGGATCTGAAGGTGGTTTTCAGATTCTGATGGGGAACACTTTATAATAAGGCACGAGCAGATCATTTGTAAATGTTTATCAACCATAAAAGGTGCATTGTGGAACCAAAAAGTTACGCAGTGCACCTTTAACTAATCATTTACAAATGTACAAAAATTATATTATTTTTGTAATTATTATTATTATTATTATTATTATTATTATTATTAGTAGTAGTAGTAGTAGTAGTAGTAGTAGTAGTAGTAGTAGTAGTAATATACAAGTAGTTAATGATTATTAAACACTTAATAAGTATGTAATTTTTAGTAAATGATTAGTTAATGGTTACTAAACATAATAAAGCCTTATTATAAAGTGTCACCCTATCAAAAGATCAAAGTTCAATTTCAGCTTTATTGTCAGTTCTGCCATATGTGTTCAACATACAGTGAATCGAAATGTTGTTTCTCTCTGGCCAAGTAGTGCAAAAAGACAGTGTACAAAATACAATATAAAGACAAAACAAAAACTATCTAAGACAAAAACTAAAATCTAAAATCTCAAGCAGTGCAACAGAATAAATAAATACCTATTTACAGATGTCCAAAATGTGCAGTGTGCATCAAAAATGTGCAATGGAAGATACAGCAGTGAAAATGGACAGTAAAAATGAGCAATAGGATGTGCATTGAAAATAAATAACAACAGTAGTCCTTAGCAGCAGTAGTTAAAGTGTCTAGAGCAGTGCTTCTCAATTATTTTCTGTGACGCCCCCCCCTAGGAAGAAGAAAATATTTCACGCCCCCCTTCCTGCGCGCGACTATAAATAGTATTATTTGTCTAGAAAATTGTTATGAGAACACCATTGTATCCTTTTATTAACATTATAAACAAAAAAAGAAAGAAACTTACAACAAAGACTGCACTGAGGACTCAAATATTAATGTGTTTTTAATGCAGCTTTGCGCACATTTGTTTACGTTTTACAGAAATGAAACTTAAAACCACCTCATTTGCATAAGCTAAAAGCACTGAAAAAAACCGCTCTCTCCTTGTGCCACTGATGCGTCAGCTTCTGTTGGACTAAAGGACACGACTCAGTGGAATATATGTGTTTTTTCTGTGACAGAGGATGTTCTGTTAATGGTGAGACTGTGCGTAAATCGCATGTGAGAACGCCACTGCCAACTACTGTTGTTTATGTGCAATTACACTTAGTTCTAGTACAGTACAGCAAAAAAACATGTTTCCCAGGGTCATACGCGCCCCCCCTGGCATCACGCCACGCCCCCCCAGGGGGGCCCGCCCCACTATTTGAGAAGCACTGGTCTAGAGTGCTATGTCTCTCAAGTACATAAGTATACTATAATGTGACGATGTCGTACACAGATTTCCCTGTTGATTATATTGTATTTTGCATTGGAATATCCAAAAGGTAAATTCACAAATGTTGAATTTTTTATTATTGAATGCGCATATACATATAATTAACCTAACTAACCCTAACCCCTTTTTAACACCTGTTTTTGCTACTTATTTAGAAATTATTATTATTTATATTTTTTCTCTGTAATTATAATAAATGATATATAAAATGTATATACACTGCCTGACAAAAGTATTAGGACGATTGTGTATTTCTGAACTCTGGACAATGGATAATGACCCAAAGCACTCGTCCAAACTGTGTAAGGGTCATTTGGAGCGTCATCGACTGCAGGTTATGACACAGCCGCCCCAGTCTCCTGACCTGTCACCCATCGAAAAAGTGTGGGATTATTTGGATATTAAAGTGCGCTTCAGGAATCCGACTAACGTTAAACACCTGTGGAAATGTCTTCAGGATGAGTGGAAAACTATAGAGGATGGATATGTTAAAAATTGTTGGACAGAATGCCTCAAATTTGTAAAGCTGTGATTAAGGCCAAAGGTGGTTATTTTGATGAAAAAGCTATTTAACTTGATATTGTTACAATTTTGCAATAATATAACTTTACACATGATGGAATTTGCTTTAATATATCAATAGATTGATTTGTTGTCATTACCAATACGTCTTATTATCATTATGAAAGTTCAGAAATACACAATCGTCCTAATACTTTTGTCAGGCAGTGAGCTACTGTGTCCAAATAATTTCCCTTTTGGCTCAATAAAACTTTTCTAAGTCTAATTCTATAAAACAGAAGTGAATCCAGACCTCCCCATTGACGTGCAGAGCCAGAGCCACATTGTCCCACACGAAGAATCTGAGTCTGGGATTCACATTCTGCACCGTCAGAGAGTTCAACTCCCGATTCACCACAAGCTCAAAGCTGCAGAAACAAGAAAGAGACAAATGTAAACTACCCACACATCAGATACAGATTCAACTTTGTATGTTAATTTACCCACTGTAGTTCAACCTGAGAAATACAGAAGTCATTGTGCCCTTGGGCAGGACACTACTCTAAATATGTTAGTGTGCTCTATAAAGGTGGTGCACTGATTGATTTAGTTTATTAGTGTTGTCAAAATATAAATGAACAAAAACACACCACAATGACAGTGAAAAACAGGAAAGGTTGAATTGTGTCCTGTTTATGTGACAAGATCTCGTTCCACAAGATCTCACGAGACAAAATTAGCACAAGACTGTACATACATGAGAAAAATTATCTTGTGAGATTTTTCTCCGTGAATTCACTTTTATCTTAGACCAGGGGTGTCAAACATGCGGCCCGTGGGCCGGATCTGGCCCCCCAAAACCTTTAATCGGCTGATTTTCTATTAAAATATTTAAATTATATTAAAATTTTCTATTAAAATATTGGTAATTTTCTGCGCCTCTTTTCTGTGCAGTTTAGCATAGCAGCGTCTCCAGCGCCTCTGCCCCTCCCACCAGAGCAGCACAAATGAAGACTCTCTTTCCAAACGCTCTTAAAGGACCATCATTTTGACTGTTGACCGTGACACCCTCATCAGCAAAATGTCCAAAATGAGAAAAGTGGACGCCGAGTGCAGGATTTTCCAAGAAAAATTTTACTAATTCCTATTTGTTCCCGGAGGTGAATGGGAAACCTGTACGCTCGGTGTGTTTGCAACAAGTGGCGGTGCTCAAGGAATATAATCTTAAACGACACTACGAGACACGGCATTTCGAACAATACAATAACTTGAACGGAGAATTGAAGACAGAAGATAAACGAATCATTGCTCGGACTGAAGAAACAGCAGTCTGTAATAGATTTGTGTTTCTCTGCACAAATATTTGGACTTATTGTTATTTTTGGGGTATATATATGCCATGAGTTTTCTGATCCGGCCCCTTTGGATACAGCCCCCGGACCAAAATGAGTTTAAAGCCCTGCCTTAGACAAAAAAAGAGTTAAGAGCTGGTGAGTTATACAATTTGTGAAGTGGTACAAATACTTAATGCAGCCCCTTCTTACTCATGTGTCCCGCTCATGGCTTGTGGTCTCCAGAGGAAGTGTGGCTCTCTGAAGGCGCAGATGGAGCCTGGTTCCTCCATCAGCTCAGGGTACTGATGGAAATCCTCCGTCAGACTGGGACTGTGCACTAGAACTGCATACATCACTTCCTGTTTGTACAGGACGGTCTTCCACACTCGCATCACCGGCTCGTCACCCCCGCAAAACTGAAAACAACAGGGACATTTTAAAGGTGCATTGTGTAACTTTTCTATCATCTGTTTGTCTCCATGGAGATGTTACAGGTTTGTACAGAATGTTCAGTAGTATAGCATTAAACTTATTTGTCTTCATGGAGATAATGAAGTGAAGTGAAAGAAAACAAATGAGGACCTACACAAGTTCAATACGAAATATGAAAATTACTTATAAATCAAAGAACAAGAACAAGAAGGGGTGAGCGACCCCGTTCACAGTGAGAATGCGTGCTTTTGAGCAATAAAAACTCATGAAATTCAATAAGTGCAAGAAAGTCAGTTTGATGCCATACTGTGGAACATTTCATGCAAAGCAATAACATCTCCATGGAGACAGATGGCAGACATTCCACTACAAAAGTTACGCAATTAGTCGAGTCCATGACAGTTTCCACCAGGCTTTATTTGTTTGATTAGTGACGCAGGTGGAAGTGATGTGCCACTGCCTAAAGGTCCTTCAATGGGACAAATTTAAAATGTGCACGCATTGAACTGCCGCTCATAATTAATTGCACCCCACAAGGGACACAGTCGAATGCCTTCTCCAGATCCACAAAGCACACGTGGACTGGTTGGGCAAACTCCCATGCACCCTCGAGCACCCGATGGAGAGTATAGAGCTGGTCCAGTGTTCCCCGGCTGGGACGAAAACCACACTGCTCCTCCTGAATCCGAGGTTCGACTATCGGATGAATTCTCCTCTCCAGCACCCCGGAATAGACCTTACCGGGAAGGCTGAGGAGTGTGATTCCCCGATAGTTGGAACACACCCTCCGGCCCCCCTTCTTAAACAGAGGGACCACCACCCCGGTCTGCCAGTCCAGAGGTACTGTCCCCGACCGCCACGCATTGTTGCAGAGACGTGTCAGCCAAAACAGCCCCACAACATCCAGAGACTTAAGATACTCAGGACGGATCTCATCCACCCACGGGGCCTTGCCACCGAGGAGCTTTCCAACCACCTCAGTGACTTCAGCCAGGGTGATCCCAGCCTCTGCTTCCTCCTCGGAAGACGTGACGGCGGGATTGAAGAGATCCTCAAAGTATTCCTTCCACCGTCCGATAACATCCCCAGTCGAGGTCAACAGCTCCCCACCCGCACTGTAAACAGTGTTGTTGAAGCACTGCTTCCCCCTCCTGAGGCGCTGAACGGTCATCTGATAGTCCTCCTCCATGGCCTCGCCGAACTTCTCCCAAACCTGACTTTTTGCCTCTGCAATCGCCCGGGCTGCAGCACGCTTGTACTCCTCAGCTGCCTCAGGAGTCCCATGAGCCAACAAGGCCCAATAGGACTCCTTCTTCAGCCTGACAACATCCCTTACTTCCGGTGTCCACCACCGAGTTCAGGGATTGTCACCGCGACAGGCACCACAGACCTTACGACCACAGCTATGGGCGGCTGCATCAACAATAGAGGCCAAAAACAAAGCCCACTCGGACTCTATGTCCCCAGCCTTCCCCGGAATCGGGCTCTGTCAGATGTTCCCAACAGACCTTCATTATACGCTTGGGCTTGCCAGGTCTTTCCGGCTTCCTCCACCGCCAGCGGACCCAACTCACAACCAGGTGGTGATCAGTTGACAGCTCTGCCCCTCTCTTCAGCTGAGTGTCCAAGACACGCAGCCGGGGGTCAGATGACACAACAACAAAGTCAATCATCGACCTCCGGCCTAGGGTGTCCTGGTGCCACGTGCACTGGTGGACACCCTTGTGCTCGAACATGGTGTTCGTTATGGACAAACCGTGGCTAGCACAGAAGTCCAATAACAGAACACCGCTCGGGTTCAGATCAGGGAGGCTGTTCCTCCCAATCACCCCTCTCCAGGTGTCACTGTCGTTGCCCACATGGGCATTGAAGTCCCCCAGGAGAACAACGGTGCACTGTCCAGTACCCCTAAGACTCTAAGAAGGCCAGACTCTAAGAAGGCCAGTACTCTCCACTGCTGTTCGGCTCGTAGGCCGACACAACAGTGAGAGACCTGTCCCTGAACCGAAAGCGCAGGGACGCGACCCTCTCGTTCACTGGGGTGAACTCCAACACACGGCTGAGCTGTGGGGCAATGAGCAGGCCCACACCAGCCCGCCGCCACAGGCAACGCCAGAGAAATGGAGAGTCCAGCGCCCTCAAGGAGTTGGGTTCCAGAGCCCAAGCTGTTCGTGGAGGTAAGGCCGACTATATCTAGTCGGTAAAGCTCGACCTCCCCACGATATCTGTAATTCTGTTTTGCCTAGTCAAATCTGAATTGTAGATATCTCTGACTGTCGTTTCCTCTAGTCATACGTTACAGATTTCTCAAATGTCTCTCCCACTATCCAAAATTAAATTAGTCGTAAAGACATTGTCGATATTGACAATGTTAATTCCGGATAGTCAAACTTAGCGTTTAAATGTTAAACGGCTTGCATTTATCACCTCCCTCTCTCTCTCTCAATACTTTGCACAGCTCTTCCCTCTTCCCAGACATTTCCCCCATGTCGACCACAGGTTCAGAGGACACACCTGTTGGCTGTACTCATCCAGGACGTCCTGCAGGGGGAGCGTGAAGCAGAATGAGCCCACTCTGGAGCTGGACATGAAGGCAGGAGAGGTGGCAAAGGTCTGCAGGACTCCCCCCCCCTCTGCACCTAAAAAAAAACATCGACTTTTTGTAACTTTCCATGATACCATGATACCATGATACCATCATGTTGTTCCCTCATCGAAAACATGCCTGAAGAGCTTTTCCATAGCATCCATTCATGTTTAAGTGTGATATGCAAATATCCTCTGCAAACCCTCCTTATGATTAGGTAAATCGATGTCCTGGTTAAATTTAAAGTAAGTAACTCTTACACAACCATCTCTGATCATGTGACAATTTACAGTAAAGATCTGCAATCACACACCTTTTCTCATAACCCTTTATTATTTCAGAAAGTGACAAGTGAAAGTGCGTTTCTCCACTGATCTGAAGGTTGGCAGTTCGAATCCTGCTTTTGGCATAAACATCATTGTTTGAAAGGTCAGATCCATTGACCATTGGTGCGGTTACAGCTTCCACAGGTGTATGCTGTTGTTGTGCCTTTGGGCAAGACACTTAATTATGCTTATACTGTTGTATGAATGTGTGTGTGAATGGGTGAGTGGTTCCTTGATGTGAAGTGCTTTGAGCCTTGAAGGTGGCTAGATAAAAATGTGACCATTGACAATGTGATCAAAATACTAAAAATAAGATGTAAATTTTATTTATTTATTTATTTATTTATTTATTTATTTCAAAGATCAAAGTCAGCTTTATTGTCAATTCTGCCGTATGTGTTCAACATACAGTGAATCGAAATTTTGTTTCTCTCTGGCCAAGTAGTGCAAAAAAGACAGTGTACAAAATCCAATGTTAAGACAAAACACAACAAAACTATCTAAGACAGAGATCTAAACTTAAACTAAAGTAATGGGAGTCTATGGCAGCCCCTAGAACCGTCTGGTAAAAAGTTGTGAAATTTGGCATGCACATTCCAGCCAGTCTCCTCATTACCCACAGCAATTTATAGGTCCCCAGCTCCAACCGTCTAGTGGCAGCAGCAGGTCAAAGTTGGATAAATTTGTCAATTGCCTAGCAACGCACCTAGCAACCTTTGATCTGTCTTTGATGTGTCTGTTCTGACAGGGTTAGACCCTGACCCTGTCAGACCCTGTCAGACTCTGTTAGATCCTGTCAGACCTTGTTAGACGCTGTCAAACGGTGCTTGGCCCCCGCATTGCTGCTTGCAGCTATTATTATTATTATTATTATTATTATTATTATTATTATTATTATTATTATTGTCACCATTGTTGTTATTTTAACTCTACCTGATTTTTTATGTCACCTTTAATGTTGTTCAGCACTTTGGTAATCTTTGGCTGTTTTAAATGTGCTATACAAATAAAATTGATTGATTGATTGATTGATTGAAGTAGTGTTACTACTGACATCTCTTGCAGCAGACAGTAGTGATAGATGTTATTTGACTTTGGTGCAAAATTTGACCTGTAGTAAGATTTGGAAAATGTGCTTTGGTTGTTTTTTGGTGAATTTAAAAAAGTAATTATTGTCGCCTGCTTCACAGTGATATGACAGGGGCAAATTTTGATCTGTAGTAAGTAGACACATGTATTGAGCAACTACTACGCCCAACAGATTTGGAAAACATGCTTTGGTTGATTTTTGGTGAATTTTTTAAAGCAATTATTGTCGCCTGTTTCACAGTAAAATGACGTAGGGGCAAAATTTGACCTGTAGTAAGTAGACACTTGTCTTAGCCAACTACTATGCTCAACAGATTTTTTTTTAAAAAGTGCTTTGGTTGATTTTTTGTGACTTTTATAGGGAAATTCTTTCGTGCCCCTGCTCCATCGTAGCAGTGACTCCCTCAGTAATGTGAAGATCATTTGTTGACAGTCCCTAACACAGACTGTAGCCGCAGAACGAAGATTTGCGCTGCGTGAGCAGAGTTTTTGCCTATAAATCGATAGTTAGTATTACTTGCTATCGTTTTATTAGATAGACATTAACAAGTAGAACTCTTGTTAACCTTGGTCGTGTTATTTAGGTAAAATGCTTGTTTGGATCTAAAAACGGGAATGTTAAACCCCGAATATCAAGCGAACGTCAAACATCGAGCCAACTTCAGTGCGCGGAGAGAGGGGCCGCTGCGTCCTTACTTGGCTAAGTAAATATGCATGTTAACAAATCTAGAGAGTCTAAACTATTGATTAAACGACTAAAAACCTCCAGTACTCACCGCCCCCCTGATTCTGTGGAGCTGGCTCTCTGGTGGGTGGGTGGTACTGCTCCTCCGTGTCATCTGAGTGAACGATGGTCATGGGTCTGTCCTCTGCTTCCCTCAGCTCATCTGTGCTCACGGTCAGGCTGAACCACACCACTCTCTCTGTTCCTGGGTGTTCTGGGCTCCTGAAGCCAGAATCGTTCATGATCCCTAAGCACCCCGGTTCGTCCGTACAGTGGCTCACATGGGACACATGCAGCTCAGGTCGGGGGTAAGAAGGGACCCTGATATGCAGGTAGTTATGATGTGCATTTTCAGGATCAGCTCTCAGCTGCTGCACAGTCCGGTGCTCCCCAGGGTACGGAGTTTCCATGACCCAATGACACAGCACAGTGTTTGTACATGTGTCATAAAACTGATAAGGTCACACCCACAAAGTACAGTCGAACCACATGATCCGTATCCAAACAGAAAAAAGAGGAGTGTTCTATATCAAAATAATGAACACTTATAAATCAATTATAATTTTTAAAACACAAGGAAGAAGTTCACACTAAGGTTGTTAAAAGTATTGAAAATCGGTCACTATTCAACGCTAAAACTAGTATCAAACTAGATCCTAAGTATTGATACTTAAAAAAGTCACATTCACAAGACAGAAATGAATGAATGAAAATGAATGATCAGAAAAAGTATAAGAGCACATAGACTAGTACTCCCCCTGCACTACCATATCTTTATTTCTGAAGCACTTTACAGAACTTTAAAGCACTTGAAAATCTTTACAGCTGGACAAAGTGCTGTACACAAACATAGAACAGACAAGGACAATCGCAGTCAAAGTCACTTTGTTAAAATGGAAATGCTTTTATAACAAAAAGTCCATATTATCATTCAATAATTCAATAATGCACAGGATAATATGTTATCACACAGTCTTGGTTTAGTCTTGGTTTAGTCCTGGTTTAGTCTTGGTTTAGTCCTGGTTTAGTCCTGGTTTAGTCCTGTTTTAGTCCTGTTTGAGTCCTGCTTTAGTCCTGGTTTAGTCCTGTTTTAGTCCTGGTTTAGTCCTGCTTTAGTCCTGGTTTAGTCCTGGTTTAGTCCTGGTTTAGTCCTGCTTTAGTCCTGCTTTAGTCCTGGTTTAGTCCTGGTTTAGTCCTGTTTTAGTCCTGGTTTAGTCCTGCTTTAGTACTGTTTTAGTCCTGCTTTAGTCCTGGTTTAGTCCTGGTTTAGTCCTGGTTTAGTCCTGGTTTAGTCCTGGTTTAGTCCTGGTTTAGTCCTGGTTTAGTCCTGGTTTAGTCCTGGTTTAGTCCTGTGGAACATTCCAGACAAAGCTTTTCTGCTTTTCTCCATGGAGAAAAGCAGAAAAGTTACACATTGCTTTTATTTGTGTGAAAAACCTGGGCAGTATTTTTGACTCTGAGCTGACTTTTATCCCACACATTAAGAAGATCACAAAAATAGGTTTCTATCACCTAAAAAACATCGCCAGAGTCCTCCCTATTCTGTCTCAGGCCAACACGGAGACACTGATACTTTTATCACCAGTCGTATAGACGACTGTAACGTCCTGCTCTTTGGTCTTACCAAAACGAGTATTTCAGGTTTGCAACTATTCCAAAACTCAGCAGCACGAGTCCTGACTAGGACCAGAGGGCGGGACCACATTACACTGGTTTTAAAATCTCATTGGCTCCCTGTGAGTTTCAGGATAGATTTTAAAGTTCTTTTACTGTTTTTAAATGTCTTGTTTTTTTTTTTTTTTTATGTTAATCACCTCGGTTTACTGGTCCGCAATATCAGTACAAATATAAAATTCAAGATAAACAGTTTGTCTCATTGTCTCAACTGTAAATTGACATGTTTTTACAAACTTTGAGAGGGGACGAGAACAGTCTTAATGGTCTTGGACCTTCTTATCTTTCAGAACTGCTTTCCCCTTACGAACCTTCACGGGCCCTGCGCTCCTCCAGCAGCTCCTGGTCATTCCCAAAGTCAGGACACACACTCACGGAGAGACGTCTTTTCAGGACTCCGGCCCTCGACTATGGAACAGCCGGAGGAGCTCAGGGCCAAAGAGAACGTTCATGTTTTTAAGAGTGGCTCAAGACTCACCTGTTTAGCCTGGCCTTTGATTGAAACTTTACTATGTGTAGTTTTATGTATTTTAGCATAAAGATGGTGCTGGAGAGGCCAGCTGCCTCCTGTTTTAGTCCTGTTTTAGTCCTGCTTTAGTCCTGTTTAGTCCTGTTTAGTCCAGGTTTAGTCCTGGTTTAGTCCTGGTTTAGTCCTGCTTTAGTCCTGGTTTAGTCCTGCTTTAGTCCTGGTTTAGTCCTGTTTTAGTCCTGTTTTAGTCCTGGTTTAGTCCTGTTTTAGTCCTGGTTTAGTCCTGTTTTAGTCCTGTTTTAGTCCTGGTTTAGTCCTGTTTTAGTCCTGCTTTAGTCCTGGTTTAGTCCTGCTTTTGTCCTGGTTTAGTCCTGGTTTAGTCCTGTTTTAATCCTGTTTAAGTCCAGGTTTAATCCAGGTTTAGTCCTGCTTTTGTCCTGGTTTAGTCCTGGTTTAGTCCTGTTTTAGTCCTGCTTTAGTCCTGTTTTAGTCCAGGTTTAGTCCAGGTTTAGTCCTGTTTAGTCCTGTTTAGTCCAGGTTTAGTCCTGGTTTAGTCCTGGTTTAGTCCTGTTTTAGTCCTGTTTTAGTCCTGCTTTAGTCCTGCTTTAGTCCTGTTTAGTCCTGTTTAGTCCAGGTTTAGTCCTGGTTTAGTCCTGTTTTAGTCTTGGTTTAGTCCTGTTTTAGTCCTGTTTAGTCCAAGTTTAGTCCTGCTTTAGTCCAGGTTTAGTCCTGGTTTAGTCCTGTTTTAATCCTGTTTTAGTCCAGGTTTAGTCCAGGTTTAGTCCTGGTTTAGTCCAGGTTTAGTCCTGCTTTAGTCCTGGTTTAGTCCTGTTTTAGTCCTGTTTTAGTCCAGGTTTAGTCCAGGTTTAGTCCTGCTTTAGTCCTGGTTTAGTCCTGTTTTAGTCCAGGTTTAGTCCAGGTTTAGTCCTGCTTTAGTCCTGGTTTAGTCCTGTTTTAGTCCTGTTTTAGTCCTGGTTTAGTCCTGTTTTAGTCCTGGTTTAGTCCTGTTTTAGTCCTGTTTTAGTCCTGGTTTAGTCCTGTTTTAGTCCTGCTTTAGTCCTGGTTTAGTCCTGCTTTTGTCCTGGTTTAGTCCTGGTTTAGTCCTGTTTTAATCCTGTTTAAGTCCAGGTTTAATCCAGGTTTAGTCCTGCTTTTGTCCTGGTTTAGTCCTGGTTTAGTCCTGTTTTAGTCCTGCTTTAGTCCTGTTTTAGTCCAGGTTTAGTCCAGGTTTAGTCCTGTTTAGTCCTGTTTAGTCCAGGTTTAGTCCTGGTTTAGTCCTGGTTTAGTCCTGTTTTAGTCCTGTTTTAGTCCTGCTTTAGTCCTGCTTTAGTCCTGTTTAGTCCTGTTTAGTCCAGGTTTAGTCCTGGTTTAGTCCTGTTTTAGTCTTGGTTTAGTCCTGTTTTAGTCCTGTTTAGTCCAAGTTTAGTCCTGCTTTAGTCCAGGTTTAGTCCTGGTTTAGTCCTGGTTTAGTCCTGTTTTAATCCTGTTTTAGTCCAGGTTTAGTCCAGGTTTAGTCCTGGTTTAGTCCAGGTTTAGTCCTGCTTTAGTCCTGCTTTAGTATTGTTTTAGTCTTGCTTTAGTCCTGGTTTAGTCCTGGTTTAGTCCTGCTTTAGTACTGTTTTAGTCCTGCTTTAGTCCTGGTTTAGTCCTGGTTTAGTCTTGGTTTAGTCCTGGTTTAGTCCTGGTTTAGTACTGTTTTAGTCCTGGTTTAGTCCTGGTTTAGTACTGTTTTAGTCCTGCTTTAGTCCTGGTTTAGTCCTGTTTTAGTCCTGGTTTAGTCCTGCTTTAGTCCTGGTTTAGTCCTGGTTTAGTCCTGCTTTAGTCCTGCTTTAGTCCTGGTTTAGTCCTGGTTTAGTCCTGTTTTAGTCCTGGTTTAGTCCTGCTTTAGTACTGTTTTAGTCCTGCTTTAGTCCTGGTTTAGTCCTGGTTTAGTCCTGCTTTAGTCCTGGTTTAGTCCTGGTTTAGTCCTGGTTTAGTCCTGGTTTAGTCCTGCTTTAGTCCTGCTTTAGTCCTGGTTTAGTCCTGGTTTAGTCCTGTTTTAGTCCTGGTTTAGTCCTGCTTTAGTCCTGGTTTAGTCCTGCTTTAGTCCTGGTTTAGTCCTGGTTTAGTCCTGTTTTAGTCCTGGTTTAGTCCTGGTTTAGTCCTGGTTTAGTCCTGGTTTAGTCCTGGTTTAGTCCTGGTTTTGTCCTGGTTTAGTCCTGGTTTAGTCCTGTGGAACATTCCAGACAAAGCTTTTCTGCTTTTCTCCATGGAGAAAAGCAGAAAAGTTACACATTGCTTTTATTTGTGTGAAAAACCTGGGCAGTATTTTTGACTCTGAGCTGACTTTTATCCCACACATTAAGAAGATCACAAAAATAGGTTTCTATCACCTAAAAAACATCGCCAGAGTCCTCCCTATTCTGTCTCAGGCCAACACGGAGACACTGATGCTTTTATCACCAGTCGTATAGACGACTGTAACGTCCTGCTCTCTGGTCTTACCAAAACGAGTATTTCAGGTTTGCAACTATTCCAAAACTCAGCAGCATGTGTCCTGACTAGGACCAGAGGGCGGGACCACATTACACTGGTTTTAAAATCTCTGCATTGGCTCCCTGTGAGTTTCAGGATAGATTTTAAAGTTCTTTTACTGTTTTTAAATGTCTTGTTTTTTTTTTTTTTTTTATGTTAATCACCTCGGTTTACTGGTCCGCAATATCAGTACAAATATAAAATTCAAGATAAACAGTTTGTCTCATTGTCTCAACTGTAAATTGACATGTTTTGTACAAACTTTGAGAGGGGACGAGAACAGTCTTAATGGTCTTGGACCTTCTTATCTTTCAGAACTGCTTTCCCCTTACGAACCTTCACGGGCCCTGCGCTCCTCCAGCAGCTCCTGGTCATTCCCAAAGTCAGGACACACACTCACGGAGAGACGTCTTTTCAGGACTACGGCCCTCGACTATGGAACAGCCGGAGGAGCTCAGGGCCAAAGAGAACGTTCATGTTTTTAAGAGTGGACTCAAGACTCACCTGTTTAGCCTGGCCTTTGATTGAAACTTTACTATGTGTAGTTTTATGTATTTTAGCATAAAGATGGTGCTGGAGAGGCCAGCTGCCTCCTGTTTTAGTCCTGCTTTAGTCCTGCTTTAGTCCTGTTTAGTCCTGTTTAGTCCAGGTTTAGTCCTGGTTTAGTCCTGGTTTAGTCCTGCTTTAGTCCTGTTTAGTCCTGTTTAGTCCAGGTTTAGTCCAGGTTTAGTCCTGGTTTAGTCCTGGTTTAGTCCTGGTTTAGTCCTGTTTTAGTCCTGCTTTAGTCCTGTTTAGTCCTGTTTAGTCCAGATTTAGTCCTGGTTTAGTCCTGTTTTAGTCTTGGTTTAGTCCTGTTTTAGTCCTGTTTAGTCCAAGTTTAGTCCTGCTTTAGTCCAGGTTTAGTCCTGGTTTAGTCCTGTTTTAATCCTGTTTTAGTCCTGGTTTAGTCCTGCTTTAGTCCTAGTTTAGTCCTGCTTTAGTCCTGTTTTAGTCCTGTTTAGTACAGGTTTAGTCCTGGTTTAGTCCTGCTTTAATCCTGGTTTAATCCTGTTTTAGTCCTGCTTTAGTCCTGTTTTAGTCCAGGTTTAGTCCTGCTTTAGTCCTGGTTTAGTCCTGTTTTAGTCCTGCTTTAGTCCTGTTTTAGTCCAGGTTTAGTCCAGGTTTAGTCCTGCTTTTGTCCAGGTTTAGTCCTGGTTTAGTCCTGTTTTAGTCCTGTTTTAATCCTGTTTAAGTCCAGGTTTAATCCAGGTTTAGTCACGCTTTAGTCCTGGTTTAGTCCTGTTTTAGTCCAGGTTTAGTCCAGGTTTAGTCCAGGTTTAGTCCTGCTTTTGTCCTGGTTTAGTCCTGGTTTAGTCCTGTTTTAGTCCTGCTTTAGTCCTGTTTTAGTCCAGGTTTAGTCCTGCTTTAGTCCTGGTTTAGTCCTGTTTTAGTCCTGTTTAGTCCTGTTTAGTCCAGGTTTAGTCCTGGTTTAGTCCTGTTTTAGTCTTGGTTTAGTCCTGTTTTAGTCCTGTTTAGTCCAAGTTTAGTCCTGGTTTAGTCCTGTTTTAATCCTGTTTTAGTCCAGGTTTAGTCCAGGTTTAGTCCTGGTTTAGTCCAGGTTTAGTCCTGGTTTAGTCCTGCTTTAGTCCTGCTTTAGTCCTGCTTTAGTCCTGTTTTAGTCCTGTTTTAGTCCTGTTTAGTCCAAGTTTAGTCCTGCTTTAGTCCAGCTTTAGTCCTGGTTTAGTCCTGTTTTAGTCCTGTTTTAGTCCTGCTTTAGTCCTAGTTTAGTCCTGCTTTAGTCCTGCTTTAGTCCTGTTTAAGTCCAGGTTTAGTCCTGCTTTAGTCCTGGTTTAGTCCTGTTTTAGTCCTGCTTTAGTCCTGTTTTAGTCCAGGTTTAGTCCAGGTTTAGTCCTGCTTTAGTCCTGGTTTAGTCCTGTTTTAGTCCTGTTTTAGTCTTGCTTTAGTCCTGCTTTAGTCCAAGTTTAGTCCTGCTTTAGTCCTGCTTTAGTCCAAGTTTAGTCCTGCTTTAGTCCTGGTTTAGTCCTGTTTTAGTCCTGTTTTAGTCTTGCTTTAGTCCTGTTTTAGTCTTGCTTTAGTCCTGGTTTAGTCCTGGTTTAGTCCTGGTTTAGTCCTGGTTTAGTACTGTTTTAGTCCTGCTTTAGTCCTGGTTTAGTCCTGGTTTAGTCCTGCTTTAGTCCTGGTTTAGTCCTGATTTAGTCTTGGTTTAGTCCTGGTTTAGTCCTGGTTTAGTCCTGCTTTAGTACTGTTTTAGTCCTGCTTTAGTCCTGGTTTAGTCCTGGTTTAGTCCTGCTTTAGTCCTGCTTTAGTCCTGGTTTAGTCCTGGTTTAGTCCTGTTTTAGTCCTGGTTTAGTCCTGCTTTAGTACTGTTTTAGTCCAAGTTTAGTCCTGCTTTAGTCCTGGTTTAGTCCTGTTTTAGTCCTGTTTTAGTCTTGCTTTAGTCCTGGTTTAGTCCTGGTTTAGTCCTGGTTTAGTCCTGCTTTAGTACTGTTTTAGTCCTGGTTTAGTCCTGGTTTAGTCCTGGTTTAGTCCTGGTTTAGTCCTGCTTTAGTACTGTTTTAGTCCTGGTTTAGTCCTGTTTTAGTCTTGCTTTAGTCCTGGTTTAGTCCTGGTTTAGTCCTGGTTTAGTCCTGGTTTAGTCCTGGTTTAGTCCTGCTTTAGTACTGTTTTAGTCCTGGTTTAGTCCTGGTTTAGTCTTGGTTTAGTCCTGGTTTAGTCCTGCTTTAGTACTGTTTTAGTCCTGGTTTAGTCCTGGTTTAGTCTTGCTTTAGTCCTGGTTTAGTCCTGGTTTAGTCCTGGTTTAGTCCTGCTTTAGTACTGTTTTAGTCCTGCTTTAGTCCTGCTTTAGTCCTGGTTTAGTCCTGATTTAGTCTTGGTTTAGTCCTAGTCCTGGTTTAGTCCTGGTTTAGTCCTGCTTTAGTACTGTTTTAGTCCTGCTTTAGTCCTGGTTTGGTCCTGGTTTAGTCCTGCTTTAGTCCTGCTTTAGTCCTGGTTTAGTCCTGGTTTAGTCCTGGTTTAGTCCTGGTTTAGTCCTGCTTTAGTACTGTTTTAGTCCTGGTTTAGTCCTGGTTTAGTCTTGGTTTAGTCCTGGTTTAGTCCTGGTTTAGTACTGTTTTAGTCCTGTTTTAATCCTGTTTAAATCCAGGTTTAATCCAGGTTTAGTCACGCTTTAGTCCTGGTTTAGTCCTGGTTTAGTCCTGTTTTAGTCCTGTTTTAGTCTTGCTTTAGTCCTGGTTTAGTCCTGGTTTAGTACTGTTTTAGTCCTGGTTTAGTCCTGGTTTAGTCTTGGTTTAGTCCTGGTTTAGTCCTGGTTTAGTACTGTTTTAGTCCTGTTTTAATCCTGTTTAAATCCAGGTTTAATCCAGGTTTAGTCACGCTTTAGTCCTGGTTTAGTCCTGGTTTAGTCCTGTTTTAGTCCTGTTTTAGTCTTGCTTTAGTCCAAGTTTAGTCCTGCTTTAGTCCTGGTTTAGTCCTGTTTTAGTCCTGTTTTAGTCTTGCTTTAGTCCTGTTTTAGTCTTGCTTTAGTCCTGGTTTAGTCCTGGTTTAGTCCTGGTTTAGTCCTGGTTTAGTACTGTTTTAGTCCTGCTTTAGTCCTGGTTTAGTCCTGGTTTAGTCCTGCTTTAGTCCTGGTTTAGTCCTGATTTAGTCTTGGTTTAGTCCTGGTTTAGTCCTGGTTTAGTCCTGCTTTAGTACTGTTTTAGTCCTGCTTTAGTCCTGGTTTAGTCCTGGTTTAGTCCTGCTTTAGTCCTGCTTTAGTCCTGGTTTAGTCCTGGTTTAGTCCTGTTTTAGTCCTGGTTTAGTCCTGCTTTAGTACTGTTTTAGTCCAAGTTTAGTCCTGCTTTAGTCCTGGTTTAGTCCTGTTTTAGTCCTGTTTTAGTCTTGCTTTAGTCCTGGTTTAGTCCTGGTTTAGTCCTGGTTTAGTCCTGCTTTAGTACTGTTTTAGTCCTGGTTTAGTCCTGGTTTAGTCCTGGTTTAGTCCTGGTTTAGTCCTGCTTTAGTACTGTTTTAGTCCTGGTTTAGTCCTGTTTTAGTCTTGCTTTAGTCCTGGTTTAGTCCTGGTTTAGTCCTGGTTTAGTCCTGGTTTAGTCCTGGTTTAGTCCTGCTTTAGTACTGTTTTAGTCCTGGTTTAGTCCTGGTTTAGTCTTGGTTTAGTCCTGGTTTAGTCCTGCTTTAGTACTGTTTTAGTCCTGGTTTAGTCCTGGTTTAGTCTTGCTTTAGTCCTGGTTTAGTCCTGGTTTAGTCCTGGTTTAGTCCTGCTTTAGTACTGTTTTAGTCCTGCTTTAGTCCTGCTTTAGTCCTGGTTTAGTCCTGATTTAGTCTTGGTTTAGTCCTGTTTTAGTCCTGGTTTAGTCCTGCTTTAGTACTGTTTTAGTCCTGCTTTAGTCCTGGTTTGGTCCTGGTTTAGTCCTGCTTTAGTCCTGCTTTAGTCCTGGTTTAGTCCTGGTTTAGTCCTGGTTTAGTCCTGGTTTAGTCCTGCTTTAGTACTGTTTTAGTCCTGGTTTAGTCCTGGTTTAGTCTTGGTTTAGTCCTGGTTTAGTCCTGGTTTAGTACTGTTTTAGTCCTGTTTTAATCCTGTTTAAATCCAGGTTTAATCCAGGTTTAGTCACGCTTTAGTCCTGGTTTAGTCCTGGTTTAGTCCTGTTTTAGTCCTGTTTTAGTCTTGCTTTAGTCCTGGTTTAGTCCTGGTTTAGTCCTGGTTTAGTCCTGCTTTAGTACTGTTTTAGTCCTGCTTTAGTCCTGCTTTAGTCCTGGTTTAGTCCTGATTTAGTCTTGGTTTAGTCCTGTTTTAGTCCTGGTTTAGTCCTGCTTTAGTACTGTTTTAGTCCTGGTTTAGTCCTGGTTTAGTCCTGGTTTAGTCCTGCTTTAGTACTGTTTTAGTCCAAGTTTAGTCCTGCTTTAGTCCTGGTTTAGTCCTGGTTTAGTCCTGTTTTAGTCCAAGTTTAGTCCTGCTTTAGTCCTGTTTTAGTCCTGCTTTAGTCCTGGTTTAGTCCTGGTTTAGTCCTGCTTTAGTCCTGCTTTAGTCCTGGTTTAGTCCTGGTTTAGTCCTGTTTTAGTCCTGGTTTAGTCCTGCTTTAGTACTGTTTTAGTCCAAGTTTAGTCCTGCTTTAGTCCTGGTTTAGTCCTGGTTTAGTCCTGTTTTAGTCCTGTTTTAGTCCTGCTTTAGTCCTGCTTTAGTCCTGTTTAGTCCTGTTTAGTCCAGGTTTAGTCCTGGTTTAGTCCTGTTTTAGTCTTGGTTTAGTCCTGTTTTAGTCCTGTTTAGTCCAAGTTTAGTCCTGCTTTAGTCCAGGTTTAGTCCTGGTTTAGTCCTGTTTTAATCCTGTTTTAGTCCAGGTTTAGTCCAGGTTTAGTCCTGGTTTAGTCCAGGTTTAGTCCTGCTTTAGTCCTGGTTTAGTCCTGTTTTAGTCCTGTTTTAGTCCAGGTTTAGTCCAGGTTTAGTCCTGCTTTAGTCCTGGTTTAGTCCTGTTTTAGTCCAGGTTTAGTCCAGGTTTAGTCCTGCTTTAGTCCTGGTTTAGTCCTGTTTTAGTCCTGTTTTAATCCTGTTTAAATCCAGGTTTAATCCAGGTTTAATCCTGTTTTAGTCTTGCTTTAGTCCTGGTTTAGTCCTGGTTTAGTCCTGGTTTAGTCCTGCTTTAGTACTGTTTTAGTCCTGCTTTAGTCCTGGTTTAGTCCTGGTTTAGTCTTGGTTTAGTCCTGGTTTAGTCCTGGTTTAGTACTGTTTTAGTCCTGCTTTAGTCCTGGTTTAGTCCTGTTTTAGTCCTGGTTTAGTCCTGCTTTAGTACTGTTTTAGTCCTGCTTTAGTCCTGGTTTAGTCCTGGTTTAGTCCTGCTTTAGTCCTGCTTTAGTCCTGGTTTAGTCCTGGTTTAGTCCTGTTTTAGTCCTGGTTTAGTCCTGCTTTAGTACTGTTTTAGTCCTGCTTTAGTCCTGGTTTAGTCCTGGTTTAGTCCTGCTTTAGTCCTGGTTTAGTCCTGGTTTAGTCCTGGTTTAGTCCTGCTTTAGTCCTGCTTTAGTCCTGGTTTAGTCCTGGTTTAGTCCTGTTTTAGTCCTGGTTTAGTCCTGCTTTAGTACTGTTTTAGTCCTGCTTTAGTCCTGGTTTAGTCCTGGTTTAGTCCTGTTTTAGTCCTGGTTTAGTCCTGGTTTAGTCCTGGTTTAGTCCTGGTTTAGTCCTGGTTTAGTCCTGTGGAACATTCCAGACAAAGCTTTTCTGCTTTTCTCCATGGAGAAAAGCAGAAAAGTTACACATTGCTTTTATTTGTGTGAAAAACCTGGGCAGTATTTTTGACTCTGAGCTGACTTTTATCCCACACATTAAGAAGATCACAAAAATAGGTTTCTATCACCTAAAAAACATCGCCAGAGTCCTCCCTATTCTGTCTCAGGCCAACACGGAGACACTGATGCTTTTATCACCAGTCGTATAGACGACTGTAACGTCCTGCTCTCTGGTCTTACCAAAACGAGTATTTCAGGTTTGCAACTATTCCAAAACTCAGCAGCATGTGTCCTGACTAGGACCAGAGGGCGGGACCACATTACACTGGTTTTAAAATCTCTGCATTGGCTCCCTGTGAGTTTCAGGATAGATTTTAAAGTTCTTTTACTGTTTTTAAATGTCTTGTTTTTTTTTTTTTTTATGTTAATCACCTCGGTTTACTGGTCCGCAATATCAGTACAAATATAAAATTCAAGATAAACAGTTTGTCTCATTGTCTCAACTGTAAATTGACATGTTTTGTACAAACTTTGAGAGGGGACGAGAACAGTCTTAATGGTCTTGGACCTTCTTATCTTTCAGAACTGCTTTCCCCTTACGAACCTTCACGGGCCCTGCGCTCCTCCAGCAGCTCCTGGTCATTCCCAAAGTCAGGACACAGACTCACGGAGAGACGTCTTTTCAGGACTACGGCCCTCGACTATGGAACAGCCGGAGGAGCTCAGGGCCAAAGAGAACGTTCATGTTTTTAAGAGTGGACTCAAGACTCACCTGTTTAGCCTGGCCTTTGATTGAAACTTTACTATGTGTAGTTTTATGTATTTTAGCATAAAGATGGTGCTGGAGAGGCCAGCTGCCTCCTGTTTTAGTCCTGCTTTAGTCCTGCTTTAGTCCTGTTTAGTCCTGTTTAGTCCAGTTTAGTCCAGGTTTAGTCCAGGTTTAGTCCTGGTTTAGTCCTGGTTTAGTCCTGGTTTAGTCCTGCTTTAGTCCTGCTTTAGTCCTGTTTAGTCCTGTTTAGTCCTGTTTAGTCCAGGTTTAGTCCAGGTTTAGTCCTGGTTTAGTCCTGGTTTAGTCCTGGTTTAGTCCTGTTTTAGTCCTGCTTTAGTCCTGTTTAGTCCTGTTTAGTCCAGGTTTAGTCCTGGTTTAGTCCTGTTTTAGTCTTGGTTTAGTCCTGTTTTAGTCCTGTTTAGTCCAAGTTTAGTCCTGCTTTAGTCCAGGTTTAGTCCTGGTTTAGTCCTGCTTTAATCCTGGTTTAATCCTGTTTTAGTCCTGCTTTAGTCCTGTTTTAGTCCAGGTTTAGTCCTGCTTTAGTCCTGGTTTAGTCCTGTTTTAGTCCTGCTTTAGTCCTGTTTTAGTCCAGGTTTAGTCCAGGTTTAGTCCTGCTTTTGTCCAGGTTTAGTCCTGGTTTAGTCCTGTTTTAGTCCTGTTTTAATCCTGTTTAAGTCCAGGTTTAATCCAGGTTTAGTCACGCTTTAGTCCTGGTTTAGTCCTGTTTTTGTCCAGGTTTAGTCCAGGTTTAGTCCTGCTTTTGTCCTGGTTTAGTCCTGGTTTAGTCCTGTTTTAGTCCTGCTTTAGTCCTGTTTTAGTCCAGGTTTAGTCCAGGTTTAGTCCTGCTTTTGTCCTGGTTTAGTCCTGGTTTAGTCCTGCTTTAGTCCTGCTTTAGTCCTGCTTTAGTCCTGTTTAGTCCTGTTTAGTCCAGGTTTAGTCCTGGTTTAGTCCTGTTTTAGTCTTGGTTTAGTCCTGTTTTAGTCCTGTTTAGTCCAAGTTTAGTCCTGGTTTAGTCCTGTTTTAGTCCAGGTTTAGTCCAGGTTTAGTCCTGGTTTAGTCCAGGTTTAGTCCTGGTTTAGTCCTGCTTTAGTCCTGCTTTAGTCCTGCTTTAGTCCTGTTTTAGTCCTGTTTTAGTCCTGTTTAGTCCAAGTTTAGTCCTGCTTTAGTCCAGCTTTAGTCCTGGTTTAGTCCTGTTTTAGTCCTGTTTTAGTCCTGCTTTAGTCCTAGTTTAGTCCTGCTTTAGTCCTGCTTTAGTCCTGTTTAAGTCCAGGTTTAGTCCTGCTTTAGTCCTGGTTTAGTCCTGTTTTAGTCCTGCTTTAGTCCTGTTTTAGTCCAGGTTTAGTCCAGGTTTAGTCCTGCTTTAGTCCTGGTTTAGTCCTGTTTTAGTCCTGTTTTAGTCTTGCTTTAGTCCTGCTTTAGTCCAAGTTTAGTCCTGCTTTAGTCCTGCTTTAGTCCAAGTTTAGTCCTGCTTTAGTCCTGGTTTAGTCCTGTTTTAGTCCTGTTTTAGTCTTGCTTTAGTCCTGTTTTAGTCTTGCTTTAGTCCTGGTTTAGTCCTGGTTTAGTCCTGGTTTAGTCCTGGTTTAGTACTGTTTTAGTCCTGCTTTAGTCCTGGTTTAGTCCTGGTTTAGTCCTGCTTTAGTCCTGGTTTAGTCCTGATTTAGTCTTGGTTTAGTCCTGGTTTAGTCCTGGTTTAGTCCTGCTTTAGTACTGTTTTAGTCCTGCTTTAGTCCTGGTTTAGTCCCGGTTTAGTCCTGCATTAGTCCTGCTTTAGTCCTGGTTTAGTCCTGGTTTAGTCCTGTTTTAGTCCTGGTTTAGTCCTGCTTTAGTACTGTTTTAGTCCAAGTTTAGTCCTGCTTTAGTCCTGGTTTAGTCCTGTTTTAGTCCTGTTTTAGTCTTGCTTTAGTCCTGGTTTAGTCCTGGTTTAGTCCTGGTTTAGTCCTGCTTTAGTACTGTTTTAGTCCTGGTTTAGTCCTGGTTTAGTCCTGGTTTAGTCCTGGTTTAGTCCTGCTTTAGTACTGTTTTAGTCCTGGTTTAGTCCTGTTTTAGTCTTGCTTTAGTCCTGGTTTAGTCCTGGTTTAGTCCTGGTTTAGTCCTGGTTTAGTCCTGGTTTAGTCCTGCTTTAGTACTGTTTTAGTCCTGGTTTAGTCCTGGTTTAGTCTTGGTTTAGTCCTGGTTTAGTCCTGCTTTAGTACTGTTTTAGTCCTGGTTTAGTCCTGGTTTAGTCTTGCTTTAGTCCTGGTTTAGTCCTGTTTTAGTCCTGTTTTAGTCCTGTTTTAGTCTTGCTTTAGTCCTGGTTTAGTCCTGGTTTAGTCCTGCTTTAGTACTGTTTTAGTCCTGCTTTAGTCCTGCTTTAGTCCTGGTTTAGTCCTGATTTAGTCTTGGTTTAGTCCTGTTTTAGTCCTGGTTTAGTCCTGCTTTAGTACTGTTTTAGTCCTGCTTTAGTCCTGGTTTAGTCCTGGTTTAGTCCTGCTTTAGTCCTGCTTTAGTCCTGGTTTAGTCCTGGTTTAGTCCTGGTTTAGTCCTGCTTTAGTACTGCTTTAGTCCTGGTTTAGTCCTGGTTTAGTCTTGGTTTAGTCCTGGTTTAGTCCTGGTTTAGTCCTGTTTTAGTCTTGCTTTAGTCCTGGTTTAGTCCTGGTTTAGTCCTGGTTTAGTCCTGCTTTAGTACTGTTTTAGTCCTGCTTTAGTCCTGCTTTAGTCCTGGTTTAGTCCTGCTTTAGTCCTGGTTTAGTCCTGATTTAGTCTTGGTTTAGTCCTGTTTTAGTCCTGGTTTAGTCCTGCTTTAGTACTGCTTTAGTCCTGGTTTAGTCCTGGTTTAGTCTTGGTTTAGTCCTGGTTTAGTCCTGGTTTAGTCCTGTTTTAGTCTTGCTTTAGTCCTGGTTTAGTCCTGGTTTAGTCCTGGTTTAGTCCTGCTTTAGTACTGTTTTAGTCCTGCTTTAGTCCTGCTTTAGTCCTGGTTTAGTCCTGCTTTAGTCCTGGTTTAGTCCTGATTTAGTCTTGGTTTAGTCCTGTTTTAGTCCTGGTTTAGTCCTGCTTTAGTACTGTTTTAGTCCTGCTTTAGTCCTGGTTTAGTCCTGGTTTAGTCCTGGTTTAGTCCTGCTTTAGTCCTGGTTTAGTCCTGGTTTAGTCCTGTTTTAGTCCTGGTTTAGTCCTGCTTTAGTACTGTTTTAGTCCAAGTTTAGTCCTGCTTTAGTCCTGGTTTAGTCCTGTTTTACTCCTGTTTTAGTCTTGCTTTAGTCCTGGTTTAGTCCTGGTTTAGTCCTGGTTTAGTCCTGGTTTAGTCCTGGTTTAGTCCTGCTTTAGTACTGTTTTAGTCCTGGTTTAGTCTTGGTTTAGTCCTGGTTTAGTCCTGGTTTAGTACTGTTTTAGTCCTGTTTTAATCCTGTTTAAATCCAGGTTTAATCCAGGTTTAGTCACGCTTTAGTCCTGGTTTAGTCCTGGTTTAGTCCTGGTTTAGTCCTGGTTTAGTCCTGCTTTAGTACTGTTTTAGTCCTGGTTTAGTCTTGGTTTAGTCCTGGTTTAGTCCTGGTTTAGTACTGTTTTATTCCTGTTTTAATCCTGTTTAAATCCAGGTTTAATCCAGGTTTAGTCACGCTTTAGTCCTGGTTTAGTCCTGGTTTAGTCCTGGTTTAGTCCTGCTTTAGTACTGTTTTAGTCCTGCTTTAGTCCTGGTTTAGTCCTGGTTTAGTCTTGGTTTAGTCCTGGTTTAGTCCTGGTTTAGTACTGTTTTAGTCCTGCTTTAGTCCTGGTTTAGTCCTGGTTTAGTCCTGCTTTAGTCCTGGTTTAGTCCTGATTTAGTCTTGGTTTAGTCCTGGTTTAGTCCTGGTTTAGTCCTGTTTTAGTCCTGGTTTAGTCCTGCTTTAGTACTGTTTTAGTCCTGCTTTAGTCCTGGTTTAGTCCTGGTTTAGTCCTGCTTTAGTCCTGCTTTAGTCCTGGTTTAGTCCTGGTTTAGTCCTGTTTTAGTCCTGGTTTAGTCCTGCTTTAGTACTGTTTTAGTCCTGCTTTAGTCTTGCTTTAGTCCTGGTTTAGTCCTGTTTTAGTCCTGGTTTAGTCCTGCTTTAGTCCTGGTTTAGTCCTGGTTTAGTCCTGCTTTAGTCCTGGTTTAGTCCTGGTTTAGTCCTGTTTTAGTCCTGGTTTAGTCCTGCTTTAGTACTGTTTTAGTCCTGCTTTAGTCCTGCTTTAGTACTGTTTTAGTCCTGCTTTAGTCCTGCTTTAGTCCTGGTTTAGTCCTGGTTTAGTCCTGGTTTAGTCCTGTTTTAGTCCTGGTTTAGTCCTGCTTTAGTCCTGGTTTAGTCCTGGTTTAGTCCTGGTTTAGTCCTGGTTTAGTCTTGGTTTAGTACTGGTTTAGTCCTGGTTTAGTCCTGCTTTAGTCCTGGTTTAGTCCTGGTTTAGTCCTGGTTTAGTCCTGGTTTAGTCCTGGTTTAGTCCTGTGGAACATTCCAGACAAAACTTTTCTGCTTTTCTCCATGGAGAAAAGCAGAAAAGTTACACATTGCTTTTATTTGTGTGAAAAACCTGGGCAGTATTTTTGACTCTGAGCTGACTTTTATCCCACACATTAAGAAGATCACAAAAATAGGTTTCTATCACCTAAAAAACATCGCCAGAGTCCTCCCTATTCTGTCTCAGGCCAACACGGAGACACTGATACTTTTATCACCAGTTGAATAGACGACTGTAACGTCCTGCTCTCTGGTCTTACCAAAACGAGTATTTCAGGTTTGCAACTATTCCAAAACTCAGCAGCATGTGTCCTGACTAGGACCAGAGGGCGGGACCACATTACACTGGTTTTAAAATCTCTGCATTGGCTCCCTGTGAGTTTCAGGATAGATTTTAAAGTTCTTTTACTGTTTTTAAATGTCTTGTTTTTTTTTTTTATGTTAATCACCTCGGTTTACTGGTCCGCAATATCAGTACAAATATAAAATTCAAGATAAACAGTTTGTCTCATTGTCTCAACTGTAAATTGACATGTTTTGTACAAACTTTGAGAGGGGACGAGAACAGTCTTAATGGTCTTGGCCTTTCTTATCTTTCAGAACTGCTTTCCCCTTACGAACCTTCACGGGCCCTGCGCTCCTCCAGCAGCTCCTGGTCATTCCCAAAGTCAGGACACAGACTCACGGAGAGACGTCTTTTCAGGACTCCGGCCCTCGACTATGGAACAGCCGGAGGACCTCAGGGCCAAAGAGAACGTTCATGTTTTTAAGAGTGGCTCAAGACTCACCTGTTTATCCTGGCCTTTGATTGAAACTTTACTATGTGTAGTTTTATGTATTTTAGCATAAAGATGGTGCTGGAGAGGCCAGCTGCCTCCTGTTTTAGTCCTGTTTTAGTCCTGCTTTAGTCCTGTTTAGTCCTGTTTAGTCCAGGTTTAGTCCTGGTTTAGTCCTGGTTTAGTCCTGTTTTAGTCCTGGTTTAGTCCTGCTTTAGTCCTGGTTTAGTCCTGCTTTAGTCCTGTTTAGTCCTGTTTAGTCCAGGTTTAGTCCAGGTTTAGTCCTGGTTTAGTCCTGTTTTAGTCCTGCTTTAGTCCTGTTTAGTCCTGTTTAGTCCAGGTTTAGTCCTGGTTTAGTCCTGTTTTAGTCTTGGTTTAGTCCTGTTTTAGTCCTGTTTAGTCCAAGTTTAGTCCTGCTTTAGTCCAGGTTTAGTCCTGGTTTAGTCCTGTTTTAATCCTGTTTTAGTCCTGGTTTAGTCCTGCTTTAGTCCTAGTTTAGTCCTGCTTTAGTCCTGTTTTAGTCCTGTTTTAGTCAAGGTTTAGTCCTGCTTTAGTCCTGGTTTAGTCCTGTTTTAGTCCTGCTTTAGTCCTGTTTTAGTCCAGGTTTAGTCCAGGTTTAGTCCTGCTTTTGTCCAGGTTTAGTCCTGGTTTAGTCCTGTTTTAGTCCTGTTTTAATCCTGTTTAAGTCCAGGTTTAATCCAGGTTTAGTCACGCTTTAGTCCTGGTTTAGTCCTGTTTTAGTCCAGGTTTAGTCCAGGTTTAGTCCTGCTTTTGTCCTGGTTTAGTCGTTGTTTAGTCCTGTTTTAGTCCTGCTTTAGTCCTGTTTTAGTCCAGGTTTAGTCCAGGTTTAGTCCTGCTTTTGTCCTGGTTTAGTCCTGGTTTAGTCCTGCTTTAGTCCTGCTTTAGTCCTGTTTAGTCCTGTTTAGTCCAGGTTTAGTCCTGGTTTAGTCCTGTTTTAGTCTTGGTTTAGTCCTGTTTTAGTCCTGTTTAGTCCAAGTTTAGTCCTGGTTTAGTCCTGTTTTAATCCTGTTTTAGTCCAGGTTTAGTCCAGGTTTAGTCCTGGTTTAGTCCAGGTTTAGTCCTGGTTTAGTCCTGCTTTAGTCCTGCTTTAGTCCTGTTTAGTCCAGGTGTAGTCCTGGTTTAGTCCTGTTTTAGTCTTGGTTTAGTCCTGCTTTAGTTCTGTTTTAGTCCTGTTTAGTACAGGTTTAGTCCAGGTTTAGTCCTGGTTTAGTCCTGGTTTAGTCCTGGTTTAGTCCTGTTTTAGTCCTGGTTTAGTCCTGTTTTAGTCCTGCTTTAGTCCTGTTTAGTCCAGGTGTAGTCCTGGTTTAGTCCTGTTTTAGTCTTGGTTTAGTCCTGTTTTAGTCCTGTTTAGTCCAAGTTTAGTCCTGCTTTAGTCCAGGTTTAGTCCTGGTTTAGTCCTGTTTTAATCCTGTTTTAGTCCAGGTTTAGTCCAGGTTTAGTCCTGGTTTAGTCCAGGTTTAGTCCTGCTTTAGTCCTGGTTTAGTCCTGTTTTAGTCCTGTTTTAGTCCAGGTTTAGTCCAGGTTTAGTCCTGCTTTAGTCCTGGTTTAGTCCTGTTTTAGTCCTGTTTTAATCCTGTTTAAATCCAGGTTTAATCCAGGTTTAGTCACGCTTTAGTCCTGGTTTAGTCCTGTTTTAGTCCTGTTTTAGTCTTGCTTTAGTCCTGCTTTAGTCCAAGTTTAGTCCTGCTTTAGTCCTGCTTTAGTACTGTTTTAGTCTTGCTTTAGTCCTGGTTTAGTCCTGGTTTAGTCCTGCTTTAGTACTGTTTTAGTCCTGCTTTAGTCCTGGTTTAGTCCTGGTTTAGTCTTGGTTTAGTCCTGGTTTAGTCCTGGTTTAGTACTGTTTTAGTCCTGCTTTAGTCCTGGTTTAGTCCTGGTTTAGTCCTGCTTTAGTCCTGGTTTAGTCCTGATTTAGTCTTGGTTTAGTCCTGGTTTAGTCCTGGTTTAGTCCTGTTTTAGTCCTGGTTTAGTCCTGCTTTAGTACTGTTTTAGTCCTGCTTTAGTCCTGGTTTAGTCCTGGTTTAGTCCTGCTTTAGTCCTGCTTTAGTCCTGGTTTAGTCCTGGTTTAGTCCTGTTTTAGTCCTGGTTTAGTCCTGCTTTAGTACTGTTTTAGTCCTGCTTTAGTCCTGGTTTAGTCCTGGTTTAGTCCTGGTTTAGTCCTGTGGAACATTCCAGACAAAACTTTTCTGCTTTTCTCCATGGAGAAAAGCAGAAAAGTTACACATTGCTTTTATTTGTGTGAAAAACCTGGGCATTATTTTTGACTCTGAGCTGACTTTTATCCCACACATTAAGAAGATCACAAAAATAGGTTTCTATCACCTAAAAAACATCGCCAGAGTCCTCCCTATTCTGTCTCAGGCCAACACGGAGACACTGATGCTTTTATCACCAGTCGTATAGACGACTGTAACGTCCTGCTCTCTGGTCTTACCAAAACGAGTATTTCAGGTTTGCAACTATTCCAAAACTCAGCAGCACGAGTCCTCACTAGGACCAGAGGGCAGGACCACATTACACTGGTTTTAAAATCTCTGCATTGGCTCCCTGTGAGTTTCAGGATAGATTTTAAAGTTCTTTTACTGTTTTTAAATGTCTTGTTTTTTTTTTTTTTTTATGTTAATCACCTCGGTTTACTGGTCCGCAATATCAGTACAAATATAAAATTCAAGATAAACAGTTTGTCTCATTGTCTCAACTGTAAATTGACATGTTTTGTACAAACTTTGAGAGGGGACGAGAACAGTCTTAATGGTCTTGGACTTTCTTATCTTTCAGAACTGCTTTCCCCTTACGAACCTTCACGGGCCCTGCGCTCCTCCAGCAGCTCCTGGTCATTCCCAAAGTCAGGACACACACTCACGGAGAGACGTCTTTTCAGGACTCCGGCGCTCGACTATGGAACAGCCGGAGGAGCTCAGGGCCAAAGAGAACGTTCATGTTTTTAAGAGTGGCTCAAGACTCACCTGTTTAGCCTGGCCTTTGATTGAAACTTTACTATGTGTAGTTTTATGTATTTTAGCATAAAGATGGTGCTGGAGAGGCCAGCTGCCTCCTGTTTTAGTCCTGTTTAGTCCTGTTTTAGTCCTGCTTTAGTCCTGTTTTAATCCTGTTTTAGTCCTGGTTTAGTCCTGGTTTCGTCCTGCTTTAGTCCTGGTTTAGTCCTGCTTTAGTCCTGGTTTAGTCCTGGTTTAGTCCTGGTTTAGTCCTGGTTTAGTCCTGCTTTAGTCCTGCTTTAGTCCTGTTTTAGTCCTGATTTAGTCCTGGTTTAGTCCTGGTTTAGTCCTGCTTTAGTCCTGGTTTAGTCCTGGTTTAGTCCTGTTTTAGTCCTGCTTTAGTCCTGGTTTATTCCTGGTTTAGTCCTGGTTTAGTCCTGCTTTAGTCCTGGTTTAGTCCTGCTTTAGTACTGTTTTAGTCCTGCTTTAGTCCTGTTTTAATCCTGTTTTAGTCCTGGTTTAGTCCTGTTTTAGTCCTGGTTTAGTCCTTCTTTAGTACTGTTTTAGTCCTGCTTTAGTCCTGTTTTAATCCTGTTTTAGTCCTGGTTTAGTCCTGGTTTAGTCCTGCTTTAGTCCTGGTTTAGTCCTGCTTTAGTCCTGCTTTAGTCCTGTTTTAGTCCTGGTTTAGTCCTGATTTAGTCCTGGTTTACTCCTGGTTCAGTCCTGCTTTAGTCCTGGTTTAGTCCTGGTTTAGTCCTGTTTTAGTCCTGCTTTAGTCATGGTTTAGTCCTGGTTTAGTGCTGGTTTAGTCCTGCTTTAGTCCTGGTTTAGTCCTGGTTTAGTCCTGCTTTAGTCCTGGTTTAGTCCTGGTTTAGTCCTGGTTTTGTCCTGATTTAGTCCTGGTTTAGTCCTGGTTCAGTCCTGCTTTAGTCCTGGTTTAGTCCTGGTTTAGTCCTGCTTTAGTCCTGCTTTAGTCCTGTTTTAATCCTGTTTTAGTCCTGGTTTAGTCCTGTTTTAGTCCTGTTTTAGTCCTGCTTTAGTCCTGGTTTAGTCCTGCTTTAGTCCTGGTTTGGTCCTGGTTTAGTCCTGGTTTAGTCCTGCTTTAGTCCTGGTTTAGTCCTGCTTTAGTCCTGGTTTAGTCCTGGTTTAGTCCTGGTTTAGTCCTGGTTTAGTCCTGCTTTAGTCCTGGTTTAGTCCTGGTTTAGTCCTGGTTTTGTCCTGATTTAGTCCTGGTTTAGTCCTGGTTCAGTCCTGCTTTAGTCCTGGTTTAGTCCTGGTTTAGTCCTGCTTTAGTCCTGGTTTAGTCCTGGTTTAGTCCTGGTTTAGTCCTGGTTTAGTCCTGCTTTAGTCCTGGTTTAGTCCTGGTTTAGTCCTGCTTTAGTCCTGGTTTAGTCCTGGTTTAGTCCTGGTTTTGTCCTGGTTTAGTCCTGGTTTAGTCCTGGTTTAGTCCTGGTTTAGTCCTGCTTTAGTCCTGGTTTAGTCCTGGTTTAGTCCTGGTTTAGTCCTGCTTTAGTCCTGGTTTAGTCCTGGTTTAGTCCTGGTTTAGTCCTGGTTTAGTCCTGTGGAACATTCCAGACAAAACTTTTCTGCTTTTCTCCATGGAGAAAAGCAGAAAAGTTACACATTGCTTTTATTTGTGTGAAAAACCTGGGCAGTATTTTTGACTCTGAGCTGACTTTTATCCCACACATTAAGAAGATCACAAAAATAGGTTTCTATCACCTAAAAAACATCGCCAGAGTCCTCCCTATTCTGTCTCAGGCCAACACGGAGACACTGATGCTTTTATCACCAGTTGAATAGACGACTGTAACGTCCTGCTCTCTGGTCTTACCAAAACGAGTATTTCAGGTTTGCAACTATTCCAAAACTCAGCAGCACGAGTCCTGACTAGGACCAGAGGGCAGGACCACATTACACTGGTTTTAAAATCTCATTGGCTCCCTGTGAGTTTCAGGATAGATTTTAAAGTTCTTTTACTGTTTTTAAATGTCTTGTTTTTTTTTTTTTTTATGTTAATCACCTCGGTTTACTGGTCCGCAATATCAGTACAAATATAAAATTCAAGATAAACAGTTTGTCTCATTGTCTCAACTGTAAATTGACATGTTTTGTACAAACTTTGAGAGGGGACGAGAACAGTCTTAATGGTCTTGGACCTTCTTATCTTTCAGAACTGCTTTCCCCTTACGAACCTTCACGGGCCCTGCGCTCCTCCAGCAGCTCCTGGTCATTCCCAAAGTCAGGACACAGACTCACGGAGAGACGTCTTTTCAGGACTACGGCCCTCGACTATGGAACAGCCGGAGGAGCTCAGGGCCAAAGAGAACGTTCATGTTTTTAAGAGTGGCTCAAGACTCACCTGTTTAGCCTGGCCTTTGATTGAAACTTTACTATGTGTAGTTTTATGTATTTTAGCATAAAGATGGTGCTGGAGAGGCCAGCTGCCTCCTGTTTTAGTCCTGTTTTAGTCCTGCTTTAGTCCTGGTTTAGTCCTGTTTTAGTCCTGCTTTAGTCCTGTTTTAGTCCTGCTTTAGTCCTGGTTTAGTCCTGTTTTAGTCCTGCTTTAGTCCTGTTTTAGTCCTGCTTTAGTCCTGGTTTAGTCCTGTTTTAGTCCTGTTTTAGTCCTGCTTTAGTCCTGGTTTAGTCCTGTTTTAGTCCTGGTTTAGTCCTGTTTTAGTCCTGCTTTAGTCCTGGTTTAGTCCTGTTTTAGTCCTGGTTTAGTCCTGCTTTAGTCCTGGTTTAGTCCTGGTTTAGTCCTGGTTTAGTCCTGCTTTAGTCCTGGTTTAGTCCTGGTTTTGTCCTGGTTTAGTCCTGGTTTAGTCCTGCTTTAGTCCTGGTTTAGTCCTGCTTTAGTCCTGTTTTAGTCCTGTTTAGTACAGGTTTAGTCCTGGTTTAGTCCTGCTTTAATCCTGGTTTAATCCTGTTTTAGTCCTGCTTTAGTCCTGGTTTAGTCCTGGTTTTGTCCTGGTTTAGTCCTGGTTTAGTCCTGCTTTAGTCCTGGTTTAGTCCTGCTTTAGTCCTGTTTTAGTCCTGTTTAGTACAGGTTTAGTCCTGGTTTAGTCCAGGTTTAGTCCTGCTTTAGTCCTGGTTTAGACCTGTTTTAGTCCTGCTTTAGTCCTGTTTTAGTCCAGGTTTAGTCCAGGTTTAGTCCTGCTTTTGTCCTGGTTTAGTCCTGTTTTAGTCCTGGTTTAGTCCTGCTTTAGTACTGTTTTAGTCCTGCTTTAGTCCTGGTTTAGTCCTGGTTTAGTCCTGCTTTAGTGCTGGTTTAGTCCTGGTTTAGTCCTGCTTTAGTACTGTTTTAGTCCTGTTTAGTCCTGTTTAGTCCAGGTTTAGTTCAGGTTTAGTCCAGGTTTAGTCCTGGTTTAGTCCTGTTTTAGTCCTGTTTTAGTCCTGTTTAGTCCTGTTTAGTCCAGGTTTAGTCCTGGTTTAGTCCTGTTTTAGTCTTGGTTTAGTCCTGTTTTAGTCTTGGTTTAGTCTTGCTTTAGTCCTGTTTAGTCCTGTTTAGTCCAGGTTTAGTCCAGGTTTAGTCCTGGTTTAGTCCTGGTTTAGTCCTGTTTTAGTCCTGCTTTAGTCCTGTTTTAGTCCTGTTTAGTCCAAGTTTAGTCCTGCTTTAGTCCAGGTTTAGTCCTGGTTTAGTCCTGTTTTAATCCTGTTTTAGTCCAGGTTTAGTCCAGGTTTAGTCCTGGTTTAGTCCAGGTTTAGTCCTGCTTTAGTCCTGTTTTAGTCCTGTTTTAGTCTTGCTTTAGTCCTGCTTTAGTCCAAGTTTAGTCCTGCTTTAGTCCTGCTTTAGTACTGTTTTAGTCTTGCTTTAGTCCTGGTTTAGTCCTGGTTTAGTCCTGGTTTAGTCCTGCTTTAGTACTGTTTTAGTCCTGCTTTAGTCCTGGTTTAGTCCTGGTTTAGTCTTGGTTTAGTCCTGGTTTAGTCCTGGTTTAGTACTGTTTTAGTCCTGCTTTAGTCCTGGTTTAGTCCTGATTTAGTCTTGGTTTAGTCCTGGTTTAGTCCTGTTTTAGTACTGTTTTAGTCCTGTTTTAGTCCTGCTTTAGTCCTGTTTTAGTCCTGGTTTCGTCCTGCTTTAGTCCTGGTTTAGTCCTGGTTTAGTCCTGGTTTAGTCCTGCTTTAGTCCTGGTTTAGTCCTGCTTTAGTCCTGCTTTAGTCCTGCTTTAGTCCTGCTTTAGTCCTGTTTTAGTCCTGGTTTAGTCCTGGTTTAGTCCTGCTTTAGTCCTGCTTTAGTCCTGCTTTAGTCCTGGTTTAGTCCTGTTTTAGTCCTGGTTTAGTCCTGCTTTAGTACTGTTTTAGTCCTGCTTTAGTCCTGGTTTAGTCCTGGTTTAGTCCTGGTTTTGTCCTGGTTTAGTCCTGGTTTAATCCTGTTTTAGTCCAGGTTTAGTCCTGGTTTAGTCCTGGTTTAGTCCTGTTTTAGTCCTGGTTTAGTCCTGGTTTAGTCCTGGTTTAGTCCTGGTTTAGTCCTGTGGAACATTCCAGACAAAACTTTTCTGCTTTTCTCCATGGAGAAAAGCAGAAAAGTTACACATTGCTTTTATTTGTGTGAAAAACCTGGGCAGTATTTTTGACTCTGAGCTGACTTTTATCCCACACATTAAGAAGATCACAAAAATAGGTTTCTATCACCTAAAAAACATCGCCAGAGTCCTCCCTATTCTGTCTCAGGCCAACACGGAGACACTGATGCTTTTATCACCAGTCGTATAGACGACTGTAACGTCCTGCTCTCTGGTCTTACCAAAACGAGTATTTCAGGTTTGCAACTATTCCAAAACTCAGCACCACGAGTCCTGACTAGGACCAGAGGGCGGGACCACATTACACCAGTCTTAAAATCTCTGCACTGGCTCCCTGTGAGTTTCAGGATAGATTTTAAAGTTCTTTTACTGTTTTTTAAATGTCTTAATGGTCTTGGACCTTCTTATCTTTCAGAACTGCTTTCCCCTTACGAACCTTCACGGGCCCTGCGCTCCTCCGGCAGCTCCTGGTCATTCCCAAAGTCAGGACACACACTCACGGAGAGACGTCTTTTCAGGACTCCGGCCCTCGACTATGGAACAGCCGGAGGAGCTCAGGGCCAAAGAGAACGTTCATGTTTTTAAGAGTGGCTCAAGACTCACCTGTTTAGCCTGGCCTTTGATTGAAACTTTACTATGTGTAGTTTTATGTATTTTAGCATAAAGATGGTGCTGGAGAGGCCAGCTGCCTCCTGTTTTAGTCCTGTTTTAGTCCTGTTTTAGTCCTGTTTAGTCTTGGTTTAGTCCTGGTTTAGTCCTGCTTTAGTCCAGGTTTAGTCCTGGTTTAGTCCTGCTTTAGTCCTGTTTTAGTCCTGTTTTAGTCCTGCTTTAGTCCTGTTTTAATCCTGTTTTAGTCCTGGTTTAGTCCTGTTTTAATCCTGTTTTAGTCCTGGTTTCGTCCTGCTTTAGTCCTGGTTTAGTCCTGCTTTAGTCCTGGTTTAGTCCTGCTTTAGTCCTGCTTTAGTCCTGGTTTAGTCCTGGTTTAGTCCTGCTTTAGTCCTGCTTTAGTCCTGTTTTAATCCTGTTTTAGTCCTGGTTTAGTCCTGTTTTAGTCCTGTTTTAGTCCTGCTTTAGTCCTGGTTTAGTCCTGCTTTAGTCCTGGTTTGGTCCTGGTTTAGTCCTGGTTTAGTCCTGCTTTAGTCCTGGTTTAGTCCTGCTTTAGTCCTGGTTTAGTCCTGGTTTAGTCCTGGTTTAGTCCTGGTTTAGTCCTGGTTTAGTCCTGGTTTAGTCCTGGTTTTGTCCTGATTTAGTCCTGGTTTAGTCCTGGTTCAGTCCTGCTTTAGTCCTGGTTTAGTCCTGGTTTAGTCCTGCTTTAGTCCTGGTTTAGTCCTGGTTTAGTCCTGGTTTAGTCCTGGTTTAGTCCTGGTTTAGTCCTGGTTTAGTCCTGGTTTAGTCCTGGTTTAGTCCTGCTTTAGTCCTGGTTTAGTCCTGGTTTAGTCCTGGTTTAGTCCTGGTTTAGTCCTGGTTTAGTCCTGGTTTAGTCCTGGTTTAGTCCTGGTTTAGTCCTGTGGAACATTCCAGACAAAACTTTTCTGCTTTTCTCCATGGAGAAAAGCAGAAAAGTTACACATTGCTTTTATTTGTGTGGAAAAACCTGGGCAGTATTTTTGACTCTGAGCTGACTTTTATCCCACACATTAAGAAGATCACAAAAATAGGTTTCTATCACCTAAAAAACATCGCCAGAGTCCTCCCTATTCTGTCTCAGGCCAACACGGAGACACTGATGCTTTTATCACCAGTTGAATAGACGACTGTAACGTCCTGCTCTCTGGTCTTACCAAAACGAGTATTTCAGGTTTGCAACTATTCCAAAACTCAGCAGCACGAGTCCTGACTAGGACCAGAGGGTGGGACCACATTACACTGGTTTTAAAATCTCATTGGCTCCCTGTGAGTTTCAGGATAGATTTTAAAGTTCTTTTACTGTTTTTAAATGTCTTGTTTTTTTTTTTTTTTTATGTTAATCACCTCGGTTTACTGGTCCGCAATATCAGTACAAATATAAAATTCAAGATAAACAGTTTGTCTCATTGTCTCAACTATAAATTGACATGTTTTGTACAAACTTTGAGAGGGGACGAGAACAGTCTTAATGGTCTTGGACCTTCTTATCTTTCAGAACTGCTTTCCCCTTACGAACCTTCACGGGCCCTGCGCTCCTCCAGCAGCTCCTGGTCATTCCCAAAGTCAGGACACACACTCACGGAGAGACGTCTTTTCAGGACTCCGGCCCTCGACTATGGAACTGCCGGAGGAGCTCAGGGCCAAAGAGAACGTTCATGTTTTTAAGAGTGGCTCAAGACTCACCTGTTTATCCTGGCCTTTGATTGAAACTTTACTATGTGTAGTTTTATGTATTTTAGCATAAAGATGGCGCTGGAGAGGCCAGCTGCCTCCTGTTTTAGTCCTGTTTTAGTCCTGCTTTAGTCCTGGTTTAGTCCTGCTTTAGTCCTGGTTTAGTCCTGTTTTAGTCCTGCTTTAGTCCTGTTTTAGTCCTGCTTTAGTCCTGGTTTAGTCCTGTTTTAGTCCTGTTTTAGTCCTGCTTTAGTCCTGGTTTAGTCCTGTTTTAGTCCTGGTTTAGTCCTGTTTTAGTCCTGCTTTAGTCCTGGTTTAGTCCTGTTTTAGTCCTGGTTTAGTCCTGCTTTAGTCCTGGTTTAGTCCTGGTTTAGTCCTGGTTTAGTCCTGCTTTAGTCCTGGTTTAGTCCTGGTTTTGTCCTGGTTTAGTCCTGGTTTAGTCCTGCTTTAGTCCTGGTTTAGTCCTGCTTTAGTCCTGTTTTAGTCCTGTTTAGTACAGGTTTAGTCCTGGTTTAGTCCTGCTTTAATCCTGGTTTAATCCTGTTTTAGTCCTGCTTTAGTCCTGGTTTAGTCCTGGTTTTGTCCTGGTTTAGTCCTGGTTTAGTCCTGCTTTAGTCCTGGTTTAGTCCTGCTTTAGTCCTGTTTTAGTCCTGTTTAGTACAGGTTTAGTCCTGGTTTAGTCCAGGTTTAGTCCTGCTTTAGTCCTGGTTTAGACCTGTTTTAGTCCTGCTTTAGTCCTGTTTTAGTCCAGGTTTAGTCCAGGTTTAGTCCTGCTTTTGTCCTGGTTTAGTCCTGTTTTAGTCCTGGTTTAGTCCTGCTTTAGTACTGTTTTAGTCCTGCTTTAGTCCTGGTTTAGTCCTGGTTTAGTCCTGCTTTAGTGCTGGTTTAGTCCTGGTTTAGTCCTGCTTTAGTACTGTTTTAGTCCTGTTTAGTCCTGTTTAGTCCAGGTTTAGTTCAGGTTTAGTCCAGGTTTAGTCCTGGTTTAGTCCTGGTTTAGTCCTGTTTTAGTCCTGTTTAGTCCTGTTTAGTCCAGGTTTAGTCCTGGTTTAGTCCTGTTTTAGTCTTGGTTTAGTCCTGTTTTAGTCTTGGTTTAGTCTTGCTTTAGTCCTGTTTAGTCCTGTTTAGTCCAGGTTTAGTCCAGGTTTAGTCCTGGTTTAGTCCTGGTTTAGTCCTGTTTTAGTCCTGCTTTAGTCCTGTTTTAGTCCTGTTTAGTCCAAGTTTAGTCCTGCTTTAGTCCAGGTTTAGTCCTGGTTTAGTCCTGTTTTAATCCTGTTTTAGTCCAGGTTTAGTCCAGGTTTAGTCCTGGTTTAGTCCAGGTTTAGTCCTGCTTTAGTCCTGTTTTAGTCCTGTTTTAGTCTTGCTTTAGTCCTGCTTTAGTCCAAGTTTAGTCCTGCTTTAGTACTGTTTTAGTCTTGCTTTAGTCCTGGTTTAGTCCTGGTTTAGTCCTGGTTTAGTCCTGCTTTAGTACTGTTTTAGTCCTGCTTTAGTCCTGGTTTAGTCCTGGTTTAGTCTTGGTTTAGTCCTGGTTTAGTCCTGTTTTAGTACTGTTTTAGTCCTGTTTTAGTCCTGCTTTAGTCCTGGTTTAGTCCTGATTTAGTCTTGGTTTAGTCCTGGTTTAGTCCTGTTTTAGTACTGTTTTAGTCCTGTTTTAGTCCTGCTTTAGTCCTGTTTTAGTCCTGGTTTCGTCCTGCTTTAGTCCTGGTTTAGTCCTGGTTTAGTCCTGGTTTAGTCCTGCTTTAGTCCTGGTTTAGTCCTGCTTTAGTCCTGCTTTAGTCCTGCTTTAGTCCTGCTTTAGTCCTGCTTTAGTCCTGCTTTAGTCCTGGTTTAGTCCTGTTTTAGTCCTGGTTTAGTCCTGCTTTAGTACTGTTTTAGTCCTGCTTTAGTCCTGGTTTAGTCCTGGTTTAGTCCTGGTTTTGTCCTGGTTTAGTCCTGGTTTAATCCTGGTTTATTCCTGCTTTAGTCCTGGTTTAGTTCTGCTTTAGTACTGTTTTAGTCCTGCTTTAGTCCTGTTTTAATCCTGTTTTAGTCCTCTTTTAGTCCTGCTTTATTCCTGCTTTAGTACTGTTTTAGTCCTGCTTTAGTCCTGTTTTAATCCTGTTTTAGTCCTGGTTTAGTCCTGGTTTAGTCCTGTTTTAGTACTGTTTTAGTCCTGTTTTAGTACTGTTTTAGTCCTGTTTTAGTACTGTTTTAGTCCTGCTTTAGTCCTGCTTTAGTCCTCTTTTAGTCCTGCTTTATTCCTGCTTTAGTCCTGGTTTAGTCCTGCTTTAGTCCTGTTTTAGTCCTGGTTTCGTCCTGCTTTAGTCCTGGTTTAGTCCTGGTTTAGTCCTGGTTTAGTCCTGGTTTAGTCCTGGCTTAGTCCTGCTTTAGTCCTGCTTTAGTCCTGGTTTAGTCCTGTTTTAGTCCTGCTTTAGTCCTGTTTTAGTCCTGGTTTCGTCCTGCTTTAGTCATGTTTTAGTCCTGCTTTAGTCCTGGTTTAGTCCTGCTTTAGTACTGTTTTAGTCCTGTTTTAGTCCTGGTTTAGTCCTGTTTTAGTCCTGTTTTAATCCTGTTTTAGTCCTGGTTTAGTCCTGTTTTAGTCCTGTTTTAATCCTGCTTTAGTCCTGTTTTAGTCCTGCTTTAGTCCTGTTTTAATCCTGTTTTAGTCCTGGTTTAGTCCTGTTTTAGTCCTGTTTTAGTCCTGCTTTAGTCCTGTTTTAGTCCTGGTTTAGTCCTGGTTTAGTCCTGGTTTAGTCCTGCTTTAGTCCTGCTTTAGTCCTGTTTTAGTCCTGCTTTAGTCCTGCTTTAGTCCTGCTTTAGTCCTTGGTTTAGTCCTGCTTTAGTACTGTTTTAGTCCTGCTTTAGTCCTGGTTTAGTCCTGGTTTAGTCCTGGTTTTGTCCTGTTTTAATCCTGCTTTAGTCCTGTTTTAGTCCTGTTTTAATCCTGTTTTAGTCCTGGTTTAGTCCTGTTTTAATCCTGTTTTAGTCCTGGTTTAGTCCTGTTTTAATCCTGCTTTAGTCCTGTTTTAGTCCTGTTTTAATCCTGTTTTAGTCCTGCTTTAGTCCTGTTTTAATCCTGTTTTAGTCCTGGTTTAGTCCTGTTTTAGTACTGTTTTAGTCCTGTTTTAGTCCTGGTTTAGTCCTGGTTTAGTCCTGGTTTAGTCCTGCTTTAGTCCTGCTTTAGTCCTGCTTTAGTCCTGCTTTAGTCCTTGGTTTAGTCCTGCTTTAGTACTGTTTTAGTCCTGCTTTAGTCCTGGTTTAGTCCTGGTTTAGTCCTGGTTTAGTCCTGGTTTAGTCCTGCTTTAGTCCTGCTTTAGTCCTGCTTTAGTCCTGCTTTAGTCCTTGGTTTAGTCCTGCTTTAGTACTGTTTTAGTCCTGCTTTAGTCCTGGTTTAATCCTGGTTTAGTCCTGCTTTAGTCCTGGTTTAGTCCTGGTTTAGTCCTGGTTTAGTCCTGGTTTAGTCCTGTGGAACATTCCAGACAAAGCTTTTCTGCTTTTATTTGTGTGAAAAACCTGGGCATTATTTTTGACTCTGAGCTGACTTTTATCCCACACATTAAGAAGATCACAAAAATAGGTTTCTATCACCTAAAAAACATCGCCAGAGTCCTCCCTATTCTGTCTCAGGCCAACACGGAGACACTGATACTTTTATCACCAGTTGAATAGACGACTGTAACGTCCTGCTCTCTGGTCTTACCAAAACGAGTATTTCAGGTTTGCAACTATTCCAAAACTCAGCAGCACGAGTCCTGACTAGGACCAGAGGGCGGGACCACATTACACTGGTTTTAAAATCTCATTGGCTCCCTGTGAGTTTCAGGATAGATTTTAAAGTTCTTTTACTGTTTTTAAATGTCTTGTTTTTTTTTATTTTTTATGTTAATCACCTCGGTTTACTGGTCCGCAATATCAGTACAAATATAAAATTCAAGATAAACAGTTTGTCTCATTGTCTCAACTGTAAATTGACATGTTTTGTACAAACTTTGAGAGGGGACGAGAACAGTCTTAATGGTCTTGGACCTTCTTATCTTTCAGAACTGCTTTCCCCTTACGAACCTTCACGGGCCCTGCGCTCCTCCAGCAGCTCCTGGTCATTCCCAAAGTCAGGACACACACTCACGGAGAGACGTCTTTTCAGGACTACGGCCCTCGTCTATGGAACTGCCGGAGGAGCTCAGGGCCAAAGAGAACGTTCATGTTTTTAAGAGTGGCTCAAGACTCACCTGTTTATCCTGGCCTTTGATTGAAACTTTACTATGTGTAGTTTTATGTATTTTAGCATAAAGATGGCGCTGGAGAGGCCAGCTCCCTGTTGCAGAAGCTCTGTCTCTATCTTTTTCCCTCTTTTCTTTTGTATATAGACTTTTTTTCCGTTTTTTCTAGTAGGTGAAACACGGTGCAGTTGTGCACCTGGGAAGCCTACTTTTACTACAGCTTTACCGTTAGCTGTAGTGTTTTTTTGCACTTTATAAATCCACGCCAGGAGATGTGCAGGGGACGGCATTCTACTACGGCGCACCTCTGGATTTGGACAGAGTGGCAGAGGGACAGCTGACGGTGATCAGCGCTGGGCGGACGAATTAAACTGTTACTTTAACAGGTTTGATTCGCCCCCCCAACCCTCTGCCCCTCTCCCCCCCTTCACACCTCCCTAGGCCAGTGTCCCCCCACCCCCCACTTTGTGTACCTGTGCCTTAACACCAGTCAGACAAAGGAGCTGGTGATGGACTTCAGGAGGAGACCACTACCTCACTCACCGGTGAACATCCAGGGGCAGGACATAGAGACTGTGGACAGTTTCAAGTACCTGGGTGTTCACCTCAACAATAAACTGGACTGGTCCCACAACACCGACGCCCTGTACAAGAAGGGCCAGAGTCGCCTCCACCTCCTGAGGAGACTGAGGTCCTTTGGAGTGTGCAGGCCTTTGCTCAAGAGTATCTGTATCGCCATCAGACTGTACAACTCCACTGTATAGTCCAGTGGTTCTCAATTATTTTCTGTGACGCCCCCCCTAGGAAGAAGAAAAAATTTCACGCCCCCCTCCCTGGCGCGACTATAAATAGTATTATTTGTCTCGAAAATTGTTATTAGTAAACCTCTGCATAACACTGTATCCTTTATTAACATTAAAACCAAAAAGAAAGAAAGAAACTTCCAACAAAGACTGCGCTGTCTTTTTGCACTGAGGACTCAAATATTAATGTGTTTTTAATGCAGCTTTGCACACATTTGTTTACGTTTTACAGAAAGAAAACTTAAAACCACATGGCTCATTTGCATAAACTAAAAGCGCTGGAAAAAAAACGCTCTCTCCTTGTGCCGCTGATGCGTCAGCTTCTGTCGGACTAAAGGACACGACTCAGTGGAATATAGGTGTTTTTTTCTGAGGATGTTCTGCTGATGGTGAGTCTGTATATCGCATGTGAGAGCGCCACTGCCAACTACTGTTGTTTATGTGCAATTACACTTAGTTCTAGTACAGTACGGCAAAAAAGCATGTTTCCCAGGGTCACACGCGCCCCCCCGGCCTCACACCGCGCCCCCCCAGGGGGGCCCACCTCACTATTTGAGAAGCACTGGTATAGTCTAAACGTGCAATAATTCTATATTCTCTTATTTACTTATTTTATTATTATTATTACTATCTTGTCTGTGTGCACTTTTTTTTGCAAAACTTTCTTTTGCACTAAACTGCCTGGAGCTAATGTAACAAGTGAATTTCTCCTGTGTGAGATCAATAAAGTCTTATTTTATCTCTTTTCAAGTGAACAGCTAGGACTAACTTTTAGATTTTGCTTTGAAAACATCAGCAATTCCAGAGGCTGAAATGATCTAAACGATTCAAGTGAAGGTGTATGGAGTTTAAGAACACAGTGGAGCACTTCCTGTATTACCACATGACATCACAAGGTGGAACAGAGTGTTGTTTGTTTTCTGAGAGAAGAACACAGCATAAATATGTAGGATTTGCGTCTTAAATAAAACAAAACTCCAGGTTTGTTTGTGATGAGGAAACAATATGAGCACATACAGTAGATCAGAAAGTAGCGTAATATGCACCCTTTAAAGTGTACTTGACAAGTTTTCATGTTTTGGTGGGATAGTACCTGTGGCCAGTAATTAAAGTTTGTGAAAAAAATTAAATAAATAAAAGTCAACAAATCAAATTTTATTTATAAAGCACTTTTCCTACAAATAAATGTAACACAAAGTGCTTTACAGTGATTAAAACAACCCACGTTTCCTTCCACCCAACCCACAGCTGCTCGACACCACACAACCAAACGACCCAAACAGTAACACACACACACGTTAAAATACATAAAACAACACATAGTAAAATTTCAATCAAAGGCCAGGATAAACAGGTGAGTCTTGAGCCCACTCTTAAAAACATGTTTTTAAAAACAGCCCTGAGCTCCTCCGGCTGTTCCATTGACGAGGGCCGTAGTCCTGAAAAGACGCCTCTCCGTGAGTGTGTGTCCTGACTTTGGGAATGACCAGGAGCTGCTGCTGGAGGAGCGTAGGGTCTGCGAGGGTTCGTAAGGTAAAAGCAGTTCTGGTCACAGGCAAATAAAACAACACTAAAACCTATAGAGTCGCTATACAAACAGACAAAATACTGGATAAAAAACCTTTAAGACATCACCACTGCACCATTTTACAAAAACATAAACTGTTAAGTTGGGAGAATGTCATAAAATATTCAAATCTCTGTCTAATATACAAAATCATTCATGGTCTCACGCAGTTCATAAACATCAGGAGCACCACACACAGAGTGACCAGAGGGGCGGCCCGAGCGCCTTTTGTGTTACAGCCGCCCAGGAGTGGAACTCTGTCCCCTCGAACATCACAGAACTGACCACATACAAACTGTATAAAAACATCTAAAGAACTGGTTCATAACACATCAGACCTGTCTTCAATAATGTTTATTATTTTCTTTCCCTGAACCCCACTGTGCTGCCTCTTGTGTCTCTGCTCTCTTGTTGTGACGTGTTGAAATATTTAACTGTCGATAATTTAAAAGTTTTGTGTATTTATCAACTGGATTTGTTTAGTTTTAGCTAAAGTTTTACTACTTGTTAATAATTGTATATTGTTCATTGTGTAATCTTATTTTGTTATAATTGTTTTTAGGGAGACCATTTTAAGATCTGTCCAGGGACAACAGATGAAAAATAGACTTTTGGCTAATTCTGGTGCATTTACAGCTACAGTATGTTCATTAATGTACACTGTCCCTGTCAAATAAACCAATCATTTAAAAAAAAGAAAGATAAGAAGGCCCAAGACATTTAAAAACCAGTAAAAGAACTTAAAATCTATCCTGAAACTCACAGGGAGCCAATGAGATTTTAAAACCAGTGTAATGTGGTCCCGCCCTCTGGTCCTAGTCAGGACTCGTGCTGCTGAGTTTTGGAATAGTTGCAAACCTGAAATACTCGTTTTGGTAAGACCAGAGAGCAGGACGTTACAGTCGTCTATTCAACTGGTGATAAAAGCATCAGTGTCTCCGTGTTGGCCTGAGACAGAATAGGGAGGACTCTGGCAATGTTTTTTAGGTGATAGAAACCTATTTTTGTGATCTTCTTAATGTGTGGGATAAAAGTCAGCTCAGAGTCAAAAATTACACCCAGGTTTTTCCACACAAATAAAAGCAATGTGTAACTTTTCTGCTTTTCTCCATGGAGAAAAGCAGAAAAGCTTTGTCTGGAATGTTCCACAGTATGGCATTAAACCTTTCTGTCTCCATGTAGACCAAACAGGTCAGATCTGTGGAGAGGCGACCCCACTCACAGTCAGAATGTCTGTTTTTTAGGTATTTTTGAGCTCTAATTGAATTGTAAAGAAGAGATGTTTAATGTCACACTGTGGAACATTCCAGCCAGAGCAAAAGCATATCCATAGAAACAAACAGGTGAAAAGTTACACAGTGCATCTTGAAGGGTTGATGGCGAAGTCAGATTCAGAAAAGTGCGGCAGAGGGCAGGGCACTGCACTTTGGGCTTCTTCATATGAGGGGAACACAGTGGTGGGTTTGAAAGGAGGATCCCCTCTCTCACGGAACCTGAGGGCCTCCTGAAGCTTCTTCTTCTTCTTCTTCTTCTTCTTCTTCTTCTTCTCCTCCTGAAGCTTCTGCTCCTCAAACCTCAGCACCTGGAAACACAAAGCTTCAGTCAGCGGGATCTGAAGGTGGTTTTCAGATTCTGATGGGGAACACTTTATAATAAGGCACGAGCAGATCATTTGTAAATGTTTATTAACAATTAAAGGTGCATTGTGGAACCAAAAAGTTACGCAGTGCACCTTTAACTAATCATTTACAAATTTACAAAAATTATGATATTATTTTTGTTATTATTATTATTATTATTATTATTATTATTATTATTATTATTAGTAGTAGTAGTAGTAGTAGTAGTAGTAGTAGTAGTAGTATTAGTAGTAGTAGTAGTAGTAGTAGTTGTAGTAGTAGTAATATACAAGTAGTTAATGATTATTAAACACTTGTTAATAAGTATGTAATTTTTAGTAAATGATTAGTTAATGGTTACTAAACATAATAAAGCCTTATTATAAAGTGTCACCCTATCAAAAGTTCAATTTCAGCTTTATTGTCAGTTCTGCCATATGTGTTCAACATACAGTGAATCGAAATGTTGTTTCTCTCTGGCCAAGTAGTGCAAAAAGACAGTGTACAAGATACAATATAAAGACAAAACAAAAACTATCTAAGACAAAAACTAAAATCTAAAATCTCAAGCAGTGCAACAGAATAAATAAATACCTATTTACAGATGTCCAAAATGTGCAGTGTGCATCAAAAATGTGCAATGGAAGATACAGCAGTGAAAATGGACAGTAAAAATGAGCAATAGGATGTGCATTGAAAATAAATAACAACAGTAGTCCTTAGCAGCAGTAGTTAAAGTGTCTAGAGTGATATGTCTCTCAAGTACATAAGTATACTATAATGTGACGATGTCGTACACAGATTTCCCTGTTGATTATATTGTATTTTGCATTGGAATATCCAAAAGGTAAATTCACAAATGTTGAATTTTTAATTATTGAATGTGCATATACATATAATTAACCTAACTAACCCTAACCCCTTTTTAACACCTGTTTTTGCTACTTATTTAGAAATTATTATTATTTATATTTTTTCTCTGTAATTATAATAAATTATATATAAAATGTATATACACTGCCTGACAAAAGTATTAGGACGATTGTGTATTTCTGAACTCTGGACAATGGATAATGACCCAAAGCACTCGTCCAAACTGTGTAAGGGTCATTTGGAGACGTGTGAACAGCGTCATCGACTGCAGGTTATGACACAGCCGCCCCAGTCTCCTGACCTGTCACCCATCGAAAAAGTGTGGGATTATTTGGATATTAAAGTGCACTTCAGGAATCCGACTAACGTTAAACACCTGTGGAAATGTCTTCAGGATGAGTGGAAAACTATAGAGGATGGATATGTTGAAAAATTGTTGGACAGAATGCCTCGAATTTGTAAAGCTGTGATTAAGGCCAAAGGTGGTTATTTTGATGAAAAAGCTATTTAACTTGATATTGTTACAATTTTGCAATAATATGCCTTTACACATGATGACATTTGCTTTAATATATCAATAGATTGATTTGTTGTCATTACCAATACGTCTTGTTATCATTATGAAAGTTCAGAAATACACAATCGTCCTAATACTTTTGTCAGGCAGTGAGCTACTGTGTCCAAATAATTTCCCTTTTGGCTCAATAAAACTTTTCTAATTCTATAAAACAGAAGTGAATCCAGACCTCCCCTTTGACGTGCAGAGCCAGAGCCACATTGTCCCACACGAAGAATCTGAGTCCGTAATTCGCATTCTGCACCGTCAGAGAGTTCAACTCCCGATTCACCACAAGCTCAAAGCTGCAGAAACAAGAAAGAGACAAATGTAAACTACCCACACATCAGATACAGATTCAAACTTGTATGTTAATTTACCCACTGTAGTTCAACCTGAGAAATACAGAAGTCATTGTGCCCTTGGGCAGGACACTACTCTAAATATGTTAGTGTGCTCTATAAAGGTGGTGCACTGATTGATTTAGTTTATTAGTGTTGTCAAAATATAAATGAACAAAAACACACCACAATGACAGTGAAAAACAGGAAAGGTTGAATTGTGTCCTGTTTATGTGACAAGATCTCGTTCCACAAGATCTCACGAGACAAAATCAGCACAAGACTGTACATACATGAGAAAAATGATCTTGTGAGATTTTTCTCCCTGAATTCACTTTTATCTTAGACCAGGGGTGTCAAACATGCGGCCCGTGGGCCGGATCTGGCCCCCCAGCTGATTTTCTATTAAAATATTTTAATTATATTAAAATTTTCTATTAAAATATTGGTAATTTTCTGCGCCTCTTTTCTGTGCAGTTTAGCATAGCAGCGTCTCCAGTGCCTCTGTACGTGGCCCCTCCCACCAGAGCAGCACAAATGAAGACTCTCTTTCCAAACGCTCTTAAAGGACCATCGTTTTGACTGTTGACCGTGACACCCTCATCAGCAAAATGTCCAAAATGAGAAAAGTGGATGCCGAGTGCAGGATTTTCCAAGAAAAATTCCTATTTGTTCCCAGAGGTGAATGGGAAACCTGTACGCTCGGTGTGTTTGCTACAAGTGGCGGTGCTCAAGGAATATAATCTTAAACACCACTACGAGACACGACATTTCGAACAATACAATAACTTGAACGGAGAATTGAAAGACAGAAGATAAACTAATCATTGCTCGGACTGAAGAAACAGCAGTCTGTAATAGATTTGTATTTCTCTGCACAAATATTTGGACTTATTGTTATTTTTGGGGTATATATATGCCATGAGTTTTCTGATCCGGCCCCTTTGGATACAGCCCCCAGACCAAAATGAGTTTAAAGCCCTGCCTTAGACAAAAAAAGAGTTAAGAGCTGGTGAGTTATACAATTTGAGAAGTGGTACAAATACTTAATGCAGCCCCTTCTTACTCATGTGTCCCGCACATGGCTTGTGGTCTCCAGAGGAAGTGTGGGCGGGGTTCCTCTCTGAAGGCACAGATGGAGCCTGGTTCCTCCATCAGCTCAGGGTACTGACGGAAATCCTCCGTCAGACTGGGACTGTGCACTAGAACTGCATACATCACTTCCTGTTTGTACAGGACGGTCTTCCACACTCGCATCACCGGCTCCTCACCCCCGCAAAACTGAAAACAACAGGGACATTTTAAAAGTGCATTGTGTAACTTTTCTATCATCTGTTTGTCTCCATGGAGATGTTACAGGTTTGTCCAGAATGTTCAGTAGTATAGCATTAAACGTATTTGTCTTCATGGAGATAATGAAGTGAAGTGAAAGAAAACAAATGAGGACCTACACAAGTTCAATACGAAATATGAAAATTACTTATAAATCAAAGAACAAGAACAAGAAGGGGTGAGCGACCCCGTTCACAGTAAGAATGCGTGCTTTTGAGCAATAAAAACTCATGAAATTCAATAAGTGCAAGAAAGTCAGTTTGATGCCATACTGTGGAACATTTCATGCAAAGCAATAACATCTCCATGGAGACAGATGGCAGACATTCCACTACAAAAGTTACGCAATTAGTCGAGTCCATGACAGTTTCCACCAGGCTTTATTTGTTTGATTAGTGACGCAGGTGGAAGTGATGTGCCACTGCCTAAAGGTCCTTCAATGGGACAAATTTAAAATGTGCGCGCATTGAACTGCCGCTCATAATTAATTGCACCCCACAAGGGACACAGTCGAATGCCTTCTCCAGATCCACAAAGCACACGTGGACTGGTTGGGCAAACTCCCATGCACCCTCGAGCACCCGATGCAGAGTATAGAGCTGGTCCAGTGTTCCCCGGCTGGGACGAAAACCACACTCCTCCTCCTGAATCCGAGGTTCAACTATCGGATGAATTCTCCTCTCCAGCACCCCGGAATAGACCTTACCGGGAAGGCTGAGGAGTGTGATTCCCCGATAGTTGGAACACACCCTCCGGCCCCCCTTCTTAAACAGAGGGACCACCACCCCGGTCTGCCAGTCCAGAGGTACTGTCCCCGACCGCCACGCATTGTTGCAGAGACGTGTCAGCCAAAACAGCCCCACAACATCCAGAGACTTAAGATACTCAGGACGGATCTCATCCACCCACGGGGCCTTGCCACCGAGGAGCTTTCCAACCACCTCAGTGACTTCAGCCAGGGTGATGAACGAGTCCGCCCCCGAGTCCCCAGCCTCTGCTTCCTCCTCGGAAGACGTGACGGCGGGATTGAAGAGATCCTCAAAGTATTCCTTCCACCGTCCGATAACATCCCCAGTCGAGGTCAACAGCTCCCCACCCGCACTGTAAACAGTGTTGTTGAAGCACTGCTTCCCCCTCCTGAGGCGCCGAACGGTCATCTGATAGTCCTCCTCCATGGCCTCGCCGAACTTCTCCCAAACCTGACTTTTTGCCTCTGCAATCGCCCGGGCTGCAGCACGCTTGGCCCGCCGGTACTCCTCAGCTGCCTCAGGAGTCCCATGAGCCAACAAGGCCCAATAGGACTCCTTCTTCAGCCTGACAACATCCCTTACTTCCGGTGTCCACCACCGAGTTCAGGGATTGTCGCCGCGACAGGCACCACAGACCTTACGACCACAGCTATGGGCGGCTGCATCAACAATAGAGGCCAAAAACAAAGCCCACTCGGACTCTATGTCCCCAGCCTTCCCCGGAATCGGGCTCTGTCAGATGTTCCCAACAGACCTTCATTATACGCTTGGGCTTGCCAGGTCTTTCCGGCTTCCTCCACCGCCAGCAGACCCAACTCACAACCAGGTGGTGATCAGTTGACAGCTCTGCCCCTCTCTTCAGCTGAGTGTCCAAGACACGCAGCCGGGGGTCAGATGACACGACAACAAAGTCAATCATCGGCCTCCGGCCTAGGGTGTCCTGGTGCCACGTGCACTGGTGGACACCCATGTGCTCGAACATGGTGTTCGTTATGGACAAACCGTGGCTAGCACAGAAGTCCAATAACAGAACACCGCTCGGGTTCAGATCAGGGAGGCTGTTCCTCCCAATCACCCCTCTCCAGGTGTCACTGTCGTTGCCCACATGGGCATTGAAGTCCCCCAGGAGAACAACGGTGCACTGTCCAGTACCCCTCCCATAGACTCTAAGAAGGCCAGTACTCTCCACTGCTGTTCGGCTCGTAGGCCGACACAACAGTGAGAGACCTGTCCCTGAACCGAAAGCGCAGGGACGCGACCCTCTCGTTCACTGGGGTGAACTCCAACACATGGCTGAGCTGTGGGGCAATGAGCAGGCCCACACCAGCCCGCCGCCACAGGCAACGCCAGAGAAATGGAGAGTCCAGCGCCCTCAAGGAGTTGGGTTCCAGAGCCCAAGCTGTTCGTGGAGGTAAGGCCGACTATATCTAGTCGGTAAAGCTCGACCTCCCCACGATATCTGTAATTCTGTTTTGCCTAGTCAAATCTGAATTGTAGATATCTCTGACTGTCGTTTCCTCTAGTCATACGTTACAGATTTCTCAAATGTCTCTCCCACTATCCAAAATTAGTCGTAAAGACACTGTCGATATTGACAATGTTAATTCCGGATAGTCAAACTTAGCGTTTAAATGTTAAACGGCTTGCATTTATCACCTCCCTCTCTCTCTCAATACTTTGCACAGCTCTTCCCTCTTCCCAGATATTTCCCCCATGTCGACCACAGGTTCAGAGGACACACCTGTTGGCTGTACTTGTCCAGGACGTCCTGCAGGGGGAGCGTGAAGCAGAATGAGCCCACTCTGGAGCTGGACATGAAGGCAGGAGAGGTGGCAAAGGTCTGCAGGACTCCCCTCCCATCTGCACCTAAAAACAAACATCGACTTTTTGTAACTTTCCATGATACCATGATACCATCATGTTGTTCCCTCATCGAAAACATGCCTGAAGAGCTTTTCCATAGCATCCATTCATGTTTAAGTGTGATATGCAAATATCCTCTGCAAACCCTCCTTATGATTAGGTAAATCGATGTCCTGGTTAAATTTAAAGTAAGTAACTCTTACACAACCATCTCTGATCATGTGACAATTTACAGTAAAGATCTGCAATCACACACCTTTTCTCATAACCCTTTATTATTTCAGAAAGTGACAAGTGAAAGTGCGTTTCTCCACTGATCTGAAGGTTGGCGGTTCGAATCCTGCTTTTGGCATAAACATCATTGTTTGACAGGTCAGATCCATTGACCCTTGGTGCGGTTACAGCTTCCACAGGTGTATGCTGTTGTTGTGCCTTTGGGCAAGACACTTAATTATGCTTATACTGTTGTATGAATGTGTGTGTGAATGGGTGAGTGGTTCCTTGATGTGAAGTGCTTTGAGCCTTGAAGGTGGCTAGATAAAAATGTGACCATTGACAATGTGATCAAAATACTAAAAATAAGATGTAAATTTTATTTATTTATTTATTTATTTATTTATTTCAAAGATCAAAGTCAGCTTTATTGTCAATTCTGCCATATGTGTGCAACATACAGTGAATCGAAATATCGTTTCTCTCTGGCCAAGTAGTGCAAAAAGACAGTGTACAAAATCCAATGTTAAGACAAAACACAACAAAACTATCTAAGACAGAGATCTAAACTTAAACTAAAGTAATGGGAGTCTATGGCAGCCCCTAGAACCGTCTGGTAAAAAGTTGTGAAATTTGGCATGCACATTCCAGCCAGTCTCTTCATTACCCACAGCAATTTATAGGTCCCCAGCTCCAACCGTCTAGTGGCAGCAGCAGGTCAAAGTTGGATAAATTTGTCAATTGCCTAGCAACGCACCTAGCAACCTTTGATCTGTCTTTGATGTGTCTGTTCTGACAGGGTTAGACCCTGACCCTGTCAGACCCTGTCAGACTCTGTTAGATCCTGTCAGACCTTGTTAGACGCTGTCAAACGGTGCTTGGCCCCCACATTGCTGCTTGCAGCTATTATTATTATTATTATTATTATTATTATTATTATTATTATTATTATTATTATTATTATTGTCACCATTGTTGTTATTTTAACTCTACCTGATTTTTTATGTCACCTTTAATGTTGTTCAGCACTTTGGTAATCTTTGGCTGTTTTAAATGTGCTATACAAATAAAATTGATTGATTGATTGATTGATTGAAGTAGTGTTACTACTGACATCTCTTGCAGCAGACAGTAGTGATAGATGTTATTTGACTTTGGTGCAAAATTTGACCTGTAGTAAGATTTGGAAAATGTGCTTTGGTTGTTTTTTGGTGAATTTAAAAAAGTAATTATTGTCGCCTGCTTCACAGTGATATGACAGGGGCAAATTTTGATCTGTAGTAAGTAGACACATGTATTGAGCAACTACTACGCCCAACAGATTTGGAAAACATGCTTTGGTTGATTTTTGGTGAATTTTTTAAAGCAATTATTGTCGCCTGTTTCACAGTAAAATGACGTAGGGGCAAAATTTGACCTGTAGTCAGTAGACACTTGTCTTAGCCAACTACTATGCTCAACAGATTTAAAAAAAAAAAAGTGCTTTGGTTGATTTTTTGTGACTTTTATAGGGAAATTCTTTCGTGCCCCTGCTCCATCGTAGCAGTGACTCCCTCCAGTAATGTGAAGATCATTTGTTGACAGTCCCTAACACAGACTGTAGCCGCAGAACGAAGATTTGCGCTGCGTGAGCAGAGTTTTTGCCTATAAATCGATAGTTAGTATTACTTGCTATCGTTTTATTAGATAGACATTAACAAGTAGAACTCTTGTTAACCTTGGTCGTGTTATTTAGGTAAAATGCTTGTTTGGATCTAAAAACGGGAATGTTAAACCCCGAATATCAAGCGAACGTCAAACATCGAGCCAACTTCAGAGAGGGGCCGCTGCGTCCTTACTTGGCTAAGTAAATATGCATGTTAACAAATCTAGAGAGTCTAAACTATTGATTAAACGACTAAAAACCTCCAGTACTCACCGTCCCCCTGATTCTGTGGAGCTGGCTCTCTGGTGGGTGGGTGGTACTGCTCCTCCGTGTCATCTGAGTGAACGATGGTCATGGGTCTGTCCTCTGCTTCCCTCAGCTCATCTGTGCTCACGGTCAGGCTGAACCACACCACTCTCTCTGTTCCTGGTTCCTGTTCCTCTGGGTGTTCTGGGCGTTCTGGGCTCCTGAAGCCAGAAGCATCCAGGATCCCTAAGCACCCCGGTTTGTCCGTACAGTGGCTCACATGGGACACATGCAGCTCAGGTCGGGGGTAAGAAGGGACCCTGATATGCAGGTAGTCACTATCTGCATTTTCAGGATCAGCTTTCAGCTGCTGCACAGTCCGGTGCTCCGCAGGGTACGAAGTTGCCATGACCCAATGACACAGCACAGTGTTTGTACATGTGTGATAAAACTGATAAGGTCACACCCACAAAGTACAGTCGAACCACATGATCCGTATCCAAACAGAAAAAAGAGAAGTGTTCTATATCAAAATAATGAACACTTATAAATCAATTATAATTTTTAAAACACAAGGAAGAAGTTCACACTAAGGTTGTTAAAAGTATAGAAAATCGGTCACTATTCAACGCTAAAACTAGTATCAAACTAGATCCTAAGTATTGATACTTAAAAAGTCACATTCACAAGACAGAAATGAATAAATGAAAATGAATGATCAGAAAAAGTATAAGAGCACATAGACTAGTACTCCCCCTGCACTACCATATCTTTATTTCTGAAGCACTTTACAGAACTTTAAAGCACTTGAAAATCTTTACAGCTGGACAAAGTGCTGTACACAAACATAGAACAGACAAGGACAATCGCAGTCAAAGTCACTTTGTTAAAATGGAAATGCTTTTATAACAAAAAGTCCATATTATTATTCAATAATTCAATAATGCACAGGATAATATGTTATCACACAGTCTTGGTTTAGTCTTGGTTTAGTCCTGGTTTAGTCTTGGTTTAGTCCTGGTTTAGTCCTGCTTTAGTCCTGGTTTAGTCCTGTTTTAGTCCTGTTTTAGTCCTGGTTTAGTCCTGCTTTAGTCCTGGTTTAGTCCTGGTTTAGTCCTGGTTTAGTCCTGGTTTAGTCCTGGTTTAGTCCTGCTTTAGTCCTGCTTTAGTCCTGGTTTAGTCCTGGTTTAGTCCTGTTTTAGTCCTGGTTTAGTCCTGCTTTAGTACTGTTTTAGTCCTGCTTTAGTCCTGGTTTAGTCCTGTTTTAGTCCTGCTTTAGTCCTGGTTTAGTCCTGGTTTAGTCCTGGTTTAGTCCTGCTTTAGTCCTGGTTTAGTCCTGGTTTAGTCCTGTGGAACATTCCAGACAAAACTTTTCTGCTTTTCTCCATGGAGAAAAGCAGAAAAGTTACACATTGCTTTTATTTGTGTGGAAAAACCTGGGCAGTATTTTTGACTCTGAGCTGACTTTTATCCCACACATTAAGAAGATCACAAAAATAGGTTTCTATCACCTAAAAAACATCGCCAGAGTCCTCCCTATTCTGTCTCAGGCCAACACGGAGACACTGATACTTTTATCACCAGTCGTATAGACGACTGTAACGTCCTGCTCTCTGGTCTTACCAAAACGAGTATTTCAGGTTTTCAACTATTCCAAAACTCAGCAGCACGAGTCCTGACTAGGACCAGAGGGCGGGACCACATTACACTGGTTTTAAAATCTCTGCATTGGCTCCCTGTGAGTTTCAGGATAGATTTTAAAGTTCTTTTACTGTTTTTAAATGTCTTGTTTTTTTTTTTTTTTTTGTTAATCACCTCGGTTTACTGGTCCGCAATATCAGTACAAATATAAAATTCAAGATAAACAGTTTGTCTCATTGTCTCAACTGTAAATTGACATGTTTTGTACAAACTTTGAGAGGGGACGAGAACAGTCTTAATGGTCTTGGACTTTCTTATCTTTCAGAACTGCTTTCCCCTTACGAACCTTCACGGGCCCTGCGCTCCTCCAGCAGCTCCTGGTCATTCCCAAAGTCAGGACACACACTCATGGAGAGACGTCTTTTCAGGACTCCGGCCCTCGACTATGGAACAGCCGGAGGAGCTCAGGGCCAAAGAGAACGTTCATGTTTTTAAGAGTGGCTCAAGACTCACCTGTTTAGCCTGGCCTTTGATTGAAATTTTACTATGTGTAGTTTTATGTATTTTAGCATAAATATGGTGCTGGAGAGGCCAGCTGGCTCCTGTTTTAGTCCTGTTTAGTCCTGTTTAGTCCTGTTTAGTCCAGGTTTAGTCCAGGTTTAGTCCAGGTTTAGTCCAGGTTTAGTCCTGGTTTAGTCCTGTTTTAGTCCTGCTTTAGTCCTGCTTTAGTCCTGTTTAGTCCTGTTTAGTCCAGGTTTAGTCCTGGTTTAGTCCTGTTTTAGTCTTGGTTTAGTCCTGTTTTAGTCTTGGTTTAGTCTTGCTTTAGTCCTGTTTAGTCCTGTTTAGTCCAGGTTTAGTCCAGGTTTAGTCCTGGTTTAGTCCTGGTTTAGTCCTGTTTTAGTCCTGCTTTAGTCCTGTTTAGTCCTGTTTAGTCCAGGTTTAGTCCTGGTTTTGTCCTGTTTTAGTCTTGGTTTAGTCCTGTTTTAGTCCTGTTTAGTCCAAGTTTAGTCCTGCTTTAGTCCAGGTTTAGTCCTGGTTTAGTCCTGTTTTAATCCTGTTTTAGTCCAGGTTTAGTCCAGGTTTAGTCCTGGTTTAGTCCAGGTTTAGTCCTGCTTTAGTCCTGGTTTAGTCCTGTTTAGTCCAGGTTTAGTCCAGGTTTAGTCCAGGTTTAGTCCTGGTTTAGTCCTGGTTTAGTCCTGTTTTAGTCCTGCTTTAGTCCTGTTTAGTCCTGTTTAGTCCAGGTTTAGTCCTGGTTTAGTCCTGTTTTAGTCTTGGTTTAGTCCTGTTTTAGTCTTGGTTTAGTCTTGCTTTAGTCCTGTTTAGTCCTGTTTAGTCCAGGTTTAGTCCAGGTTTAGTCCTGGTTTAGTCCTGGTTTAGTCCTGTTTTAGTCCTGCTTTAGTCCTGTTTAGTCCTGTTTAGTCCAGGTTTAGTCCTGGTTTAGTCCTGTTTTAGTCTTGGTTTAGTCCTGGTTTAGTCCTGTTTTAATCCTGTTTTAGTCCAGGTTTAGTCCAGGTTTAGTCCTGGTTTAGTCCAGGTTTAGTCCTGCTTTAGTCCTGGTTTAGTCCTGTTTTAGTCCTGTTTTAGTCCAGGTTTAGTCCAGGTTTAGTCACGCTTTAGTCCAGGTTTAGTCCTGGTTTAGTCCTGTTTTAATCCTGTTTTAGTCCAGGTTTAGTCCAGGTTTAGTCCTGGTTTAGTCCAGGTTTAGTCCTGCTTTAGTCCTGTTTTAGTCCTGTTTTAGTCTTGCTTTAGTCCTGCTTTAGTCCAAGTTTAGTCCTGCTTTAGTCCTGCTTTAGTACTGTTTTAGTCTTGCTTTAGTCCTGGTTTAGTCCTGGTTTAGTCCTGGTTTAGTCCTGCTTTAGTACTGTTTTAGTCCTGCTTTAGTCCTGGTTTAGTCCTGGTTTAGTCTTGGTTTAGTCCTGGTTTAGTCCTGGTTTAGTACTGTTTTAGTCCTGCTTTAGTCCTGGTTTAGTCCTGATTTAGTCTTGGTTTAGTCCTGGTTTAGTCCTGGTTTAGTCCTGGTTTAGTCCTGTTTTAGTCCTGGTTTAGTCCTGCTTTAGTCCTGGTTTAGTCCTGGTTTAGTCCTGCTTTAGTCCTGCTTTAGTACTGGTTTAGTCCTGCTTTAGTCCTGGTTTAGTCCTGGTTTAGTCCTGCTTTAGTCCTGCTTTAGTACTGTTTTAGTCCTGCTTTAGTCCTGGTTTAGTCCTGGTTTAGTCCTGCTTTAGTCCTGCTTTAGTCCTGGTTTAGTCCTGGTTTAGTCCTGTTTTAGTCCTGGTTTAGTCCTGCTTTAGTACTGTTTTAGTCCTGTTTTAGTCCTGGTTTAGTCCTGGTTTAGTCCTGGTTTAGTCCTGCTTTAGTCCTGGTTTAGTCCTGGTTTAGTCCTGTTTTAGTCCTGGTTTAGTCCTGCTTTAGTAATGTTTTAGTCCTGTTTTAGTCCTGGTTTAGTCCTGGTTTAGTCCTGGTTTAGTCCTGGTTTAGTCCTGTTTTAATCCTGTTTTAGTCCTGGTTTAGTCCTGTTTTAGTCCTGGTTTAGTCCTGCTTTATTCCTCCTTTAGTCCTGCTTTAGTCCTGCTTTAGTCCTGGTTTTGTCCTGATTTAGTCCTGGTTTAGTCCTGCTTTAGTCCTGGTTTAGTCCTGGTTTTGTCCTGGTTTAGTCCTGGTTTAGTCCTGGTTTAGTCCTGGTTTAGTCCTGGTTTAGTCCTGGTTTAGTCCTGCTTTAGTCCTGGTTTAGTCCTGGTTTAGTCCTGCTTTAGTCCTGGTTTAGTCCTGGTTTAGTCCTGGTTTAGTCCTGCTTTAGTACTGTTTTAGTCCTGGTTTAGTCCTGGTTTTGTCCTGGTTTAGTCCTGGTTTAGTCCTGTGGAACATTCCAGACAAAGCTTTTCTGCTTTTCTCCATGGAGAAAAGCAGAAAAGTTACACATTGCTTTTATTTGTGTGGAAAAACCTGGGCAGTATTTTTGACTCTGAGCTGACTTTTATCCCACACATTAAGAAGATCACAAAAATAGGTTTCTATCACCTAAAAAACATCGCCAGAGTCCTCCCTATTCTGTCTCAGGCCAACACGGAGACACTGATACTTTTATCACCAGTCGTATAGACGACTGTAACGTCCTGCTCTCTGGTCTTACCAAAACGAGTATTTCAGGTTTGCAACTATTCCAAAACTCAGCAGCACGAGTCCTGACTAGGACCAGAGGGCGGGACCACATTACACTGGTTTTAAAATCTCTGCATTGGCTCCCTGTGAGTTTCAGGATAGATTTTAAAGTTCTTTTACTGTTTTTAAATGTCTTGTTTTTTTTTTTTTTTATGTTAATCACCTCGGTTTACTGGTCCGCAATATCAGTACAAATATAAAATTCAAGATAAACAGTTTGTCTCATTGTCTCAACTGTAAATTGACATGTTTTGTACAAACTTTGAGAGGGGACGAGAACAGTCTTAATGGTCTTGGACTTTCTTATCTTTCAGAACTGCTTTCCCCTTACGAACCTTCACGGGCCCTGCGCTCCTCCAGCAGCTCCTGGTCATTCCCAAAGTCAGGACACACACTCACGGAGAGGCGTCTTTTCAGGACTCCGGCCCTCGACTATGGAACAGCCGGAGGAGCTCAGGGCCAAAGAGAACGTTCATGTTTTTAAGAGTGGCTCAAGACTCACCTGTTTATCCTGGCCTTTGATTGAAACTTTACTATGTGTAGTTTTATGTATTTTAGCATAAAGATGGTGCTGGAGAGGCCAGCTGCCTCCTGTTTTAGTCCTGTTTTAGTCCTGGTTTAGTCCTGTTTTAGTCCTGTTTTAGTCCTGCTTTAGTCCTGGTTTAGTCCTGCTTTAGTCCTGTTTAGTCCTGTTTAGTCCAGGTTTAGTCCAGGTTTAGTCCTGGTTTAGTCCTGGTTTAGTCCTGCTTTAGTCCTGTTTAGTCCTGTTTAGTCCAAGTTTAGTCCTGCTTTAGTCCAGGTTTAGTCCTGGTTTAGTCCTGTTTTAATCCTGTTTTAGTCCAGGTTTAGTCCAGGTTTAGTCCTGGTTTAGTCCAGGTTTAGTCCTGCTTTAGTCCTGGTTTAGTCCTGTTTTAGTCCTGTTTTAGTCCAGGTTTAGTCCAGGTTTAGTCCTGCTTTAGTCCTGGTTTAGTCCTGTTTTAGTCCTGTTTTAGTCTTGCTTTAGTCCTGCTTTAGTCCAAGTTTAGTCCTGCTTTAGTCCTGCTTTAGTACTGTTTTAGTCTTGCTTTAGTCCTGGTTTAGTCCTGGTTTAGTCCTGGTTTAGTCCTGCTTTAGTACTGTTTTAGTCCTGCTTTAGTCCTGGTTTAGTCCTGGTTTAGTCTTGGTTTAGTCCTGGTTTAGTCCTGGTTTAGTCCTGTTTTAGTCCTGGTTTAGTCCTGTTTTTGTCCTGGTTTAGTCCTGTTTTAGTCCTGTTTTAGTCCTGCTTTAGTCCTGTTTTAGTCCTGGTTTAGTCCTGCTTTAGTCCTGGTTTGGTCCTGGTTTAGTCCTGGTTTAGTCCTGGTTTAGTCCTGGTTTAGTCCTGCTTTAGTCCTGCTTTAGTCCTGCTTTAGTCCTGGTTTAGTCCTGGTTTAGTCCTGCTTTAGTCCTGGTTTGGTCCTGGTTTAGTCCTGGTTTAGTCCTGCTTTAGTCCTGGTTTAGTCCTGGTTTTGTCCTGGTTTAGTCCTGGTTTAGTCCTGGTTTAGTCCTGGTTTAGTCCTGGTTTAGTCCTGCTTTAGTCCTGGTTTAGTCCTGGTTTAGTCCTGCTTTAGTCCTGGTTTAGTCCTGGTTTAGTCCTGGTTTAGTCCTGCTTTAGTACTGTTTTAGTCCTGGTTTAGTCCTGGTTTAGTCCTGGTTTAGTCCTGGTTTAGTCCTGCTTTAGTCCTGCTTTAGTCCTGCTTTAGTCCTGGTTTAGTCCTGGTTTAGTCCTGGTTTAGTCCTGCTTTAGTCCTGGTTTGGTCCTGGTTTAGTCCTGGTTTAGTCCTGCTTTAGTCCTGGTTTAGTCCTGCTTTAGTCCTGGTTTAGTCCTGGTTTAGTCCTGGTTTAGTCCTGCTTTAGTACTGTTTTAGTCCTGGTTTAGTCCTGCTTTAGTCCTGGTTTAGTCCTGGTTTAGTCCTGCTTTAGTCCTGGTTTAGTCCTGGTTTAGTCCTGGTTTAGTCCTGCTTTAGTACTGTTTTAGTCCTGGTTTAGTCCTGGTTTTGTCCTGGTTTAGTCCTGGTTTAGTCCTGTGGAACATTCCAGACAAAGCTTTTCTGCTTTTCTCCATGGAGAAAAGCAGAAAAGTTACACATTGCTTTTATTTGTGTGGAAAAACCTGGGCAGTATTTTGACTCTGAGCTGACTTTTATCCCACACATTAAGAAGATCACAAAAATAGGTTTCTATCACCTAAAAAACATCGCCAGAGTCCTCCATATTCTGTCTCAGGCCAACACGGAGACACTGATACTTTTATCACCAGTCGTATAGACGACTGTAACGTCCTGCTCTCTGGTCTTACCAAAACGAGTATTTCAGGTTTGCAACTATTCCAAAACTCAGCAGCACGAGTCCTCACTAGGACCAGAGGGCGGGACTACATTACACCGGTCTTAAAATCTCTGCACTGGCTCCCTGTGAGTTTCAGGATAGATTTTAAAGTTATTTTACTGTTTTTAAATGTCTTGTTTTTTTTTTTATGTTAATCACCTCGGTTTACTGGTCCGCAATATCAGTACAAATATAAAATTCAAGATAAACAGTTTGTCTCATTGTCTCAACTGTAAATTGACATGTTTTGTACAAACTTTGAGAGGGGACGAGAACAGTCTTAATGGTCTTGGACTTTCTTATCTTTCAGAACTGCTTTCCCCTTACGAACCTTCACGGGCCCTGCGCTCCTCCAGCAGCTCCTGGTCATTCCCAAAGTCAGGACACACACTCACGGAGAGACGTCTTTTCAGGACTACGGCCCTCGACTATGGAACAGCCGGAGGAGCTCAGGGCCAAAGAGAACGTTCATGTTTTTAAGAGTGGCTCAAGACTCACCTGTTTATCCTGGCCTTTGATTGAAATTTTACTATGTGTAGTTTTATGTATTTTAGCATAAAGATGGTGCTGGAGAGGCCAGCTGCCTCCTGTTTTAGTCCTGTTTTAGTCCTGCTTTAGTCCTGTTTAGTCCTGTTTAGTCCAGGTTTAGTCCTGGTTTAGTCCTGGTTTAGTCCTGCTTTAGTCCTGTTTAGTCCTGTTTAGTCCAGGTTTAGTCCAGGTTTAGTCCTGGTTTAGTCCTGGTTTAGTCCTGCTTTAGTCCTGTTTAGTCCTGTTTAGTCCAAGTTTAGTCCTGCTTTAGTCCAGGTTTAGTCCTGGTTTAGTCCTGTTTTAATCCTGTTTTAGTCCAGGTTTAGTCCAGGTTTAGTCCTGGTTTAGTCCAGGTTTAGTCCTGCTTTAGTCCTGGTTTAGTCCTGTTTTAGTCCTGTTTTAGTCCAGGTTTAGTCCAGGTTTAGTCCTGCTTTAGTCCTGGTTTAGTCCTGTTTTAGTCCTGTTTTAGTCTTGCTTTAGTCCTGCTTTAGTCCAAGTTTAGTCCTGCTTTAGTCCTGCTTTAGTACTGTTTTAGTCTTGCTTTAGTCCTGGTTTAGTCCTGGTTTAGTCCTGGTTTAGTCCTGCTTTAGTACTGTTTTAGTCCTGCTTTAGTCCTGGTTTAGTCCTGGTTTAGTCTTGGTTTAGTCCTGGTTTAGTCCTGGTTTAGTCCTGTTTTAGTCCTGGTTTAGTCCTGTTTTAGTCCTGGTTTAGTCCTGATTTAGTCTTGGTTTAGTCCTGGTTTAGTCCTGGTTTAGTCCTGTTTTAGTCCTGCTTTAGTCCTGGTTTAGTCCTGCTTTAGTCCTGCTTTAGTCCTGCTTTAGTCCTGGTTTAGTCCTGTTTTAGTCCTGGTTTAGTCCTGCTTTAGTACTGTTTTAGTCCTGCTTTAGTCCTGGTTTAGTCCTGGTTTAGTCCTGCTTTAGTCCTGGTTTAGTCCTGCTTTAGTCCTGGTTTAGTCCTGGTTTAGTCCTGGTTTAGTCCTGGTTTAGTCCTGCTTTAGTCCTGGTTTAGTCCGGCTTTAGTCCTGGTTTAGTCCTGGTTTAGTCCTGGTTTAGTCCTGGTTTAGTCCTGGTTTAGTCCTGGTTTAGTCCTGCTTTAGTCCTGTTTAGTCCTGTTTAGTCCAAGTTTAGTCCTGCTTTAGTCCAGGTTTAGTCCTGGTTTAGTCCTGTTTTAATCCTGTTTTAGTCCAGGTTTAGTCCAGGTTTAGTCCTGGTTTAGTCCAGGTTTAGTCCTGCTTTAGTCCTGGTTTAGTCCTGTTTTAGTCCTGTTTTAGTCCAGGTTTAGTCCAGGTTTAGTCCTGCTTTAGTCCTGGTTTAGTCCTGTTTTAGTACTGTTTTAGTCCTGTTTTAATCCTGTTTAAATCCAGGTTTAATCCAGGTTTAGTCACGCTTTAGTCCTGGTTTAGTCCTGTTTTAGTCCTGTTTTAGTCTTGCTTTAGTCCTGCTTTAGTCCAAGTTTAGTCCTGCTTTAGTCCTGCTTTAGTACTGTTTTAGTCCTGCTTTAGTCCTGGTTTAGTCCTGGTTTAGTCTTGGTTTAGTCCTGGTTTAGTCCTGGTTTAGTCCTGTTTTAGTCCTGGTTTAGTCCTGCTTTAGTCCTGGTTTAGTCCTGATTTAGTCTTGGTTTAGTCCTGGTTTAGTCCTGGTTTAGTCCTGTTTTAGTCCTGTTTTAGTCCTGCTTTAGTCCTGGTTTAGTCCTGGTTTAGTCCTGTTTTAGTCCTGGTTTAGTCCTGCTTTAGTACTGTTTTAGTCCTGCTTTAGTCCTGGTTTAGTCCTGGTTTAGTCCTGATTTAGTCTTGGTTTAGTCCTGGTTTAGTCCTGGTTTAGTCCTGTTTTAGTCCTGTTTTAGTCCTGCTTTAGTCCTGCTTTAGTCCTGGTTTAGTCCTGTTTTAGTCCTGGTTTAGTCCTGCTTTAGTACTGTTTTAGTCCTGCTTTAGTCCTGGTTTAGTCCTGGTTTAGTCCTGCTTTAGTCCTGGTTTAGTCCTGCTTTAGTCCTGGTTTAGTCCTGGTTTAGTCCTGGTTTAGTCCTGCTTTAGTCCTGGTTTAGTCCTGCTTTAGTCCTGGTTTAGTCCTGGTTTAGTCCTGCTTTAGTCCTGGTTTAGTCTTGGTTTAGTCCTGGTTTAGTCTTGGTTTAGTCCTGGTTTAGTCCTGGTTTAGTCCTGCTTTAGTCCTGGTTTAGTCCTGGTTTAGTCCTGGTTTAGTCCTGCTTTAGTCCTGGTTTAGTCCTGCTTTAGTCCTGCTTTAGTCTTGGTTTAGTCCTGGTTTAGTCCTGGTTTAGTCCTGGTTTAGTCCTGGTTTAGTCCTGCTTTAGTCCTGGTTTAGTCCTGGTTTAGTCCTGGTTTAGTCCTGCTTTAGTCCTGGTTTAGTCTTGGTTTAGTCCTGGTTTAGTCCTGCTTTAGTCCTGCTTTAGTCCTGGTTTAGTCCTGGTTTAGTCCTGGTTTAGTCCTGGTTTAGTCCTGGTTTTGTCCTGGTTTAGTCCTGGTTTAGTCCTGGTTTAGTCCTGCTTTAGTACTGTTTTAGTCCTGGTTTAGTCCTGGTTTAGTCCTGGTTTAGTCCTGGTTTAGTCCTGTGGAACATTCCAGACAAAGCTTTTCTGCTTTTCTCCATGGAGAAAAGCAGAAAAGTTACACATTGCTTTTATTTGTGTGGAAAAACCTGGGCAGTATTTTTGACTCTGAGCTGACTTTTATCCCACACATTAAGAAGATCACAAAAATAGGTTTCTATCACCTAAAAAACATCACCAGAGTCCTCCCTATTCTGTCTCAGGCCAACACGGAGACACTGATACTTTTATCACCAGTCGTATAGACGACTGTAACGTCCTGCTCTCTGGTCTTACCAAAACGAGTATTTCAGGTTTGCAACTATTCCAAAACTCAGCAGCATGTGTCCTGACTAGGACCAGAGGGCGGGACCACATTACACTGGTTTTAAAATCTCTGCATTGGCTCCCTGTGAGTTTCAGGATAGATTTTAAAGTTCTTTTACTGTTTTTAAATGTCTTGTTTTTTTTTTTAAGTTAATCACCTCGGTTTACTGGTCCGCAATATCAGTACAAATATAAAATTCAAGATAAACAGTTTGTCTCATTGTCTCAACTGTAAATTGACATGTTTTGTACAAACTTTGAGAGGGGACGAGAACAGTCTTAATGGTCTTGGACCTTCTTATCTTTCAGAACTGCTTTCCCCTTACGAACCTTCACGGGCCCTGCGCTCCTCCAGCAGCTCCTGGTCATTCCCAAAGTCAGGACACACACTCACGGAGAGACGTCTTTTCAGGACTCCGGCCCTCGACTATGGAACAGCCGGAGGAGCTCAGGGCCAAAGAGAACGTTCATGTTTTTAAGAGTGGCTCAAGACTCACCTGTTTAGCCTGGCCTTTGATTGAAACTTTACTATGTGTAGTTTTATGTATTTTAGCATAAAGATGGTGCTGGAGAGGCCAGCTGCCTCCTGTTTTAGTCCTGTTTAGTCCTGCTTTAGTCCTGGTTTAGTCCTGCTTTAGTCCTGTTTAGTCCTGTTTAGTCCAGGTTTAGTCCTGCTTTAGTCCTGGTTTAGTCCTGCTTTAGTCCTGTTTTAGTCCTGTTTAGTACAGGTTTAGTCCTGGTTTAGTCCTGCTTTAATCCTGGTTTAATCCTGTTTTAGTCCTGCTTTAGTCCTGTTTTAGTCCAGGTTTAGTCCTGCTTTAGTCCTGGTTTAGTCCTGTTTTAGTCCTGCTTTAGTCCTGTTTTAGTCCAGGTTTAGTCCAGGTTTAGTCCTGCTTTTGTCCTGGTTTAGTCCTGTTTTAGTCCTGGTTTAGTCCTGCTTTAGTACTGTTTTAGTCCTGCTTTAGTCCTGGTTTAGTCCTGGTTTAGTCCTGGTTTAGTCCTGGTTTAGTCCTGGTTTAGTCCTGTTTTAGTCCTGGTTTAGTCCTGCTTTAGTACTGTTTTAGTCCTGCTTTAGTCCTGGTTTAGTCCTGGTTTAGTACTGTTTTAGTCCTGGTTTAGTCCTGGTTTTGTCCTGGTTTAGTCCTGGTTTAGTCCTGTGGAACATTCCAGACAAAACTTTTCTGCTTTTCTCCATGGAGAAAAGCAGAAAAGTTACACATTGCTTTTATTTGTGTGGAAAAACCTGGGCAGTATTTTTGACTCTGAGCTGACTTTTATCCCACACATTAAGAAGATCACAAAAATAGGTTTCTATCACCTAAAAAACATCGCCAGAGTCCTCCCTATTCTGTCTCAGGCCAACACGGAGACACTGATACTTTTATCACCAGTCGTATAGACGACTGTAACGTCCTGCTCTCTGGTCTTACCAAAACGAGTATTTCAGGTTTGCAACTATTCCAAAACTCAGCAGCATGTGTCCTGACTAGGACCAGAGGGCGGGACCACATTACACTGGTTTTAAAATCTCTGCACTGGCTCCCTGTGAGTTTCAGGATAGATTTTAAAGTTCTTTTACTGTTTTTTTTATTTTTTTTTTATGTTAATCACCTCGGTTTACTGGTCCGCAATATCAGTACAAATATAAAATTCAAGATAAACAGTTTGTCTCATTGTCTCAACTGTAAATTGACATGTTTTGTACAAACTTTGAGAGGGGACGAGAACAGTCTTAATGGTCTTGGACCTTCTTATCTTTCAGAACTGCTTTCCCCTTACGAACCTTCACGGGCCCTGCGCTCCTCCAGCAGCTCCTGGTCATTCCCAAAGTCAGGACACACACTCACGGAGAGACGTCTTTTCAGGACTACGGCCCTCGACTATGGAACAGCCGGAGGAGCTCAGGGCCAAAGAGAACGTTCATGTTTTTAAGAGTGGCTCAAGACTCACCTGTTTATCCTGGCCTTTGATTGAAACTTTACTATGTGTAGTTTTATGTATTTTAGCATAAAGATGGTGCTGGAGAGGCCAGCTGCCTCCTGTTTTAGTCCTGTTTTAGTCCTGCTTTAGTCCTGGTTTAGTCCTGCTTTAGTCCTGTTTTAGTCCTGCTTTAGTCCTGGTTTAGTCCTGCTTTAGTCCTGTTTAGTCCTGTTTAGTCCAGGTTTAGTCCAGGTTTAGTCCTGGTTTAGTCCTGGTTTAGTCCTGGTTTCGTCCTGCTTTAGTCCTGCTTTAGTCCTGCTTTAGTCCTGCTTTAGTCCTGTTTTAATCCTGTTTTAGTCCTGGTTTAGTCCTGGTTTCGTCCTGCTTTAGTCCTGGTTTAGTCCTGTTTAGTCCTGTTTTAGTCCTGTTTAGTCCTGTTTTAGTCCTGTTTTAGTCCTGTTTTAGTCCTGGTTTAGTCCTGGTTTAGTCCTAGTTTCGTCCTGCTTTAGTCCTGGTTTAGTCCTGCTTTAGTCCTGGTTTAGTCCTGGTTTAGTCCTGGTTTAGTCCTGCTTTAGTCCTGTTTTAGTCCTGATTTAGTCCTGGTTTAGTCCTGGTTTAGTCCTGCTTTAGTCCTGGTTTAGTCCTGGTTTAGTCCTGTTTTAGTCCTGGTTTAGTCCTGGTTTAGTCCTGGTTTTGTCCTGATTTAGTCCTGGTTTAGTCCTGGTTCAGTCCTGCTTTAGTCCTGGTTTAGTCCTGGTTTAGTCCTGGTTTAGTCCTGGTTTAGTCCTGCTTTAGTCCTGGTTTAGTCCTGGTTTAGTCCTGCTTTAGTCCTGGTTTAGTCCTGGTTTAGTCCTGGTTTAGTCCTGCTTTAGTCCTGGTTTAGTCCTGCTTTAGTCCTGGTTTAGTCCTGGTTTAGTCCTGCTTTAGTCCTGGTTTAGTCCTGGTTTAGTCCTGGTTTAGTCCTGCTTTAGTCCTGGTTTAGTCCTGCTTTAGTCCTGGTTTAGTCCTGCTTTAGTCCTGGTTTAGTCCTGCTCTAGTCCTGGTTTAGTCCTGCTTTAGTCCTGGTTTAGTCCTGGTTTAGTCCTGGTTTAGTCCTGCTTTAGTCCTGCTTTAGTCCTGGTTTAGTCCTGGTTTAGTCCTGGTTTAGTCCTGGTTTAGTCCTGGTTTAGTCCTGCTTTAGTCCTGGTTTAGTCCTGCTTTAGTCCTGGTTTAGTCCTGGTTTAGTCCTGGTTTAGTCCTGGTTTAGTCCTGTGGAACATTCCAGACAAAACTTTTCTGCTTTTCTCCATGGAGAAAAGCAGAAAAGTTACACATTGCTTTTATTTGTGTGGAAAAACCTGGGCAGTATTTTTGACTCTGAGCTGACTTTTATCCCACACATTAAGAAGATCACAAAAATAGGTTTCTATCACCTAAAAAACATCGCCAGAGTCCTCCCTATTCTGTCTCAGGCCAACACGGAGACACTGATACTTTTATCACCAGTCGTATAGACGACTGTAACGTCCTGCTCTCTGGTCTTACCAAAACGAGTATTTCAGGTTTGCAACTATTCCAAAACTCAGCAGCATGTGTCCTGACTAGGACCAGAGGGCGGGACCACATTACACTGGTTTTAAAATCTCTGCATTGGCTCCCTGTGAGTTTCAGGATAGATTTTAAAGTTCTTTTACTGTTTTTAAATGTCTTTTTTTTTTTTTTATGTTAATCACCTCGGTTTACTGGTCCGCAATATCAGTACAAATATAAAATTCAAGATAAACAGTTTGTCTCATTGTCTCAACTGTAAATTTACATGTTTTGTACAAACTTTGAGAGGGGACGAGAACAGTCTTAATGGTCTTGGACTTTCTTATCTTTCAGAACTGCTTTCCCCTTACGAACCTTCACGGGCCCTGCGCTCCTCCAGCAGCTCCTGGTCATTCCCAAAGTCAGGACACACACTCACGGAGAGGCGTCTTTTCAGGACTACGGCCCTCGACTATGGAACTGCCGGAGGAGCTCAGGGCCAAAGAGAACGTTCATGTTTTTAAGAGTGGCTCAAGACTCACCTGTTTAGCCTGGCCTTTGATTGAAACTTTACTATGTGTAGTTTTATGTATTTTAGCATAAAGATGGTGCTGGAGAGGCCAGCTGCCTCCTGTTTTAGTCCTGTTTAGTCCTGCTTTAGTCCTGGTTTCGTCCTGCTTTAGTCCTGCTTTAGTCCTGCTTTAGTCCTGCTTTAGTCCTGTTTTAATCCTGTTTTAGTCCTGGTTTAGTCCTGGTTTCGTCCTGCTTTAGTCCTGGTTTAGTCCTGTTTAGTCCTGTTTTAGTCCTGTTTAGTCCTGTTTTAGTCCTGTTTAGTCCTGTTTTAGTCCTGTTTTAGTCCTGTTTTAGTCCTGGTTTAGTCCTGGTTTAGTCCTAGTTTCGTCCTGCTTTAGTCCTGGTTTAGTCCTGCTTTAGTCCTGGTTTAGTCCTGGTTTAGTCCTGGTTTAGTCCTGCTTTAGTCCTGCTTTAGTCCTGATTTAGTCCTGGTTTAGTCCTGGTTTAGTCCTGCTTTAGTCCTGGTTTAGTCCTGGTTTAGTCCTGTTTTAGTCCTGCTTTAGTCCTGGTTTAGTCCTGGTTTAGTCCTGGTTTTGTCCTGATTTAGTCCTGGTTTAGTCCTGGTTCAGTCCTGCTTTAGTCCTGGTTTAGTCCTGGTTTAGTCCTGGTTTAGTCCTGGTTTAGTCCTGCTTTAGTCCTGGTTTAGTCCTGGTTTAGTCCTGGTTTAGTCCTGCTTTAGTCCTGGTTTAGTCCTGGTTTAGTCCTGGTTTCGTCCTGCTTTAGTCCTGGTTTAGTCCTGGTTTAGTCCTGGTTTAGTCCTGGTTTAGTCCTGGTTTAGTCCTGGTTTAGTCCTGCTTTAGTCCTGCTTTAGTCCTGATTTAGTCCTGGTTTAGTCCTGGTTTAGTCCTGCTTTAGTCCTGGTTTAGTCCTGGTTTAGTCCTGTTTTAGTCCTGCTTTAGTCCTGGTTTAGTCCTGGTTTAGTCCTGGTTTTGTCCTGATTTAGTCCTGGTTTAGTCCTGGTTCAGTCCTGCTTTAGTCCTGGTTTAGTCCTGGTTTAGTCCTGGTTTAGTCCTGGTTTAGTCCTGCTTTAGTCCTGGTTTAGTCCTGGTTTAGTCCTGGTTTAGTCCTGCTTTAGTCCTGGTTTAGTCCTGGTTTAGTCCTGGTTTAGTCCTGGTTTAGTCCTGGTTTAGTCCTGGTTTCGTCCTGCTTTAGTCCTGGTTTAGTCCTGGTTTAGTCCTGGTTTAGTCCTGGTTTAGTCCTGGTTTAGTCCTGGTTTAGTCCTGTGGAACATTCCAGACAAAGCTTTTCTGCTTTTATTTGTGTGGAAAAACCTGGGCAGTATTTTTGACTCTGAGCTGACTTTTATCCCACACATTAAGAAGATCACAAAAATAGGTTTCTATCACCTAAAAAACATCGCCAGAGTCCTCCCTATTCTGTCTCAGGCCAACACGGAGACACTGATACTTTTATCACCAGTCGTATAGACGACTGTAACGTCCTGCTCTCTGGTCTTACCAAAACGAGTATTTCAGGTTTGCAACTATTCAAAAACTCAGCAGCATGTGTCCTGACTAGGACCAGAGGGCGGGACCACATTACACTGGTTTTAAAATCTCTGCATTGGCTCCCTGTGAGTTTCAGGATAGATTTTAAAGTTCTTTTACTGTTTTTAAATGTCTTTTATTTTTATTTTTATGTTAATCACCTCGGTTTACTGGTCCGCAATATCAGTACAAATATAAAATTCAAGATAAACAGTTTGTCTCATTGTCTCAACTGTAAATTTACATGCCCTTTGGCCCTGAGCTCCTCCGGCAGTTCCATAGATGAGGGCCGGAGTCCTGAAAAGACGTCTCTCCGTGAGTGTGTGTCCTGACTTCGGGAATGACCAGGAGCTGCTGGAGGAGCGTAGGGTCTGCGAGGGTTTGTAAGGTAAAAGCAGTTCTGGTCACAGGCAAATAAAACAACACTAAAACCCATAGAGTCGCTATACAAACAGACAAAATACTGGATAAAAAACCTTAAAGACATCACCACTGCACCATTTTACAAAAACATAAACTGTTAAGTTGGGAGAATGTCATAAAATATTCAAATCTCTGTCTAATATACAAAATCATTCATGGTCTCACGCAGTTCATAAACATCAGGACCACCACACACAGAGTGACCAGAGGGGCGGCCCGAGCGCCTTTTCTGTTACAGCCGCCCAGGAGTGGAACTCTGTCCCCTCGAACATCACAGAACTGACCACATACAAACTGTACAAAAACATCTAAAGAACTGGTTCATAACACAGTCACTTTTTTCAAGGTTCGGGTACTTCCCACCGATGAAAACTCACGAAATTTTGCACAAAATTCAAGAATGCCAAAAAAGGAATTTACAAATAATATGTATTAAAAAATCTTTAAAAATGGCTCGACAGCGCCCCCTGGAAAATCAAAATACATTGTGCCTATGGCTATACCCGTGTTGCCATGGCAACAGGCCAAACATCTGTCCTCACCAATGGGACGCCCGGCAAAACATTGGTGCTATATTTACTATGATTATGATTATTATGATTATTATTAGTAGTAGTAGTAGTAGTAGTAGTAGTAGTAGTAGTAGTAGTAGTAGTAGTAGTAGTAGTGGTAGAAGTAGTAGTAGTAGTAGTGGTAGAAGTAGTAGTAGTGGTAGTACACAAGTAGTTAATGATTAATAAACATTTGTAAATTGTTTATAGTTTTATATGTTTGTATGTTCCTAATTAAATATGTATTACTGTTTTATTAATTTGTAATAACAATGTTTATTTTCATGTTTGGAAATTATTATTAAATGATTAATAAGTAATTAATAAGTATGTATTTTTGAGTAAATTATTATTTAATGGTTACTAAACATGATAAAGCCTTATTATAAAGCGTCTCCCTATAATGTGATGATGTCATACACAGATTTCACTGTGGATTATATTGTATTTTGCATTGGAATATCCAAAAGGTAAATTCACAAATGTTGAACCTGATCATTTTTAATTATTGAATGCGCACATACATTTATATAATTAACCTAACTAACCCTAACCCTTATCTGACACCTGTCTCTTGCTGTTTTTGCTACTTATTTAGAAATGATTTATTATTTATACTTTTTCTTTTTGTAATTATAATATATTGTGATGTGTGACCTACTGTGTCCAAATAATTTCCCTTTTGGATCAATAAAGCATAAGTCTATAAAACAGAAGCGAATCCAGACCTCCCTATTGACGTGCAGAGCCACACATCAGATATGTCTTCATTAATGATAAAAGGAGAAATTCAATTTGTCAAATGGACAAAGTTTGTTTGGTCGAAAAAGTTTCGCCGCTCATCCGAGAGGCTTCGTCAGCTCTGACGAAGCCTCTCGGATGAGCGGCGATACGACGCTGGTGTTAAATTAATTGTTTTCCCACGGGTTTTTGCCTGGAACACTACAGAAATCTGAGACCCCATTGAATGAAGTTAAATAGATAGACTCGTTCACAGTTCGTTCATCAGGCAGTAATACAGTGTGTTCAGTTCACGTTCACCCAAAATATAAACGCGTTCAGGGACAACACTGCCTGTAATAGAATAATTGTAAAGAAGAGATGTTTAATGTCATACTGTGGAACATTCCAGCCAGAGCAAATGCATATCCATAGAAACAAACAGGTGACGGACCCCCATCTGAAAAGTTACACAGTGCATCTTTAAGGGTTGATGGCGAAGTCAGATTCAGAAAAGCGCGGCAGAGGCCAGGGCACTGCTCTTTGGGCTTCTTTATATGACAGAAACCCAGCGAAGAATCTGGGAGGATTCCCCATCTCACAGAACCTGAGGGCCTCCTGAAGCTTCTGCTCCTCAAACTTCAGCACCTGGAAACACAGAGCTTCAGTCAGCGGGATCTGAAGGTGGTTTTCAGATTCTGATGGGGAACACTTTATAATAAGAAGGCACGAGCAGATCATTTGTAAATGTTTATTAACAATTAAAGGTTCATTGTGGAACTGAGGTTTGTATTGCTTTGTCTGGAACATTTCACAGTATGGCATTAAACCTTAATTAATTATCACCACGGAGACCAAAACAGACAAGTTACAGGTCAAATCTGTGGTGAGGCGACCCCACTCACAGTGAGAAGGCAGGTTTGAGCTCTAAAACCACCTGTAATTGAATAAATCTAAGATAAAGCTGTTTAATATCACACTGTGGAACATTCCAGACAAAGAAAAGACACAGGCCGATCCATAGAAACAAGCAGGTGACAGACCCCAACCAAAAAGTTACACAGTGCACCTTTAACTTCTGATTTACAAAAATGATGATGACGATTATATTATTATTAGGCCCGAGCGCCCTTTCCATGGATACACATAGTGCCACCATAGGTTTATTGTGACCATGGCCCTCCCAAACCAAAATGAACTCTTAAATAAAATAAAATTAAATTAAATTAAATCTTCAAAAAGGCACATTAGCGCCCCCAACTGGTTAAAAGTTGAGACATACATAAAATTATAATGGACAAAATAACGCTGCCCAAAAAGAGAACAGTTTGTGTGACACAGCGACCACAGGCCAACTGCCCCCCCCCCCCCCCCCCCCGCCCCCGCAAGTGCAAGCGAGGGCCGATCATCGCCGCTTGAGGCTCTATTTATTATTATTATTATTATTATTATTATTATTATTATTATTATTATTATTATGCCCGAGCGCTAAAGCGTAGGGCCTATTGTAACTGTTCTGTTTTTTCTTATTCTTATTATTATTTTCCTATACACTTTTTTCAAGGTTCGGGTACTTCCCACCGATGAAAACTCACGAAATTTTGCACAAAATTCAAGAATGCCAAAAAAGGAATTTACAAATAATATTAGTATTAAAAAATCTTTAAAAATGGCTCGACAGCGCCCCCTGGAAAATCAAAATACATTGTGCCTATGGCTATACCCGTGTTGCCATGGCAACAGGCCAAACATCTGTCCTCACCAATGGGACGCCCGGCAAAACATTGGTGCTATATTTACTATGATTATGATTATTATGATTATTATGATTATTATTATTATTATTAGTAGTAGTAGTAGTAGTAGTAGTAGTAGTGGTAGAAGTAGTAGTAGTAGTAGTACACAAGTAGTTAATGATTAATAAACATTTGTAAATTGTTTATAGTTTTATATGTTTATATGTTCCTAATTAAATATGTATAACTGTTTTATTAATTAGTAATAACAATGTTTATTTTCATGTTTGGAAATTATTATTAAATGATTAATAAGTAATTAATAAGTATGTATTTTTGAGTAAATTATTATTTAATGGTTACTAAACATGATAAAGCCTTATTATAAAGCGTCTCCCTATAATGTGATGATGTCATACACAGATTTCACTGTGGATTATATTGTATTTTGCATTGGAATATCCAAAAGGTAAATTCACAAATGTTGAACCTGATCATTTTTAATTATTGAATGCGCACATACATTTATATAATTAACCTAACTAACCCTAACCCTTATCTGACACCTGTCTCTTGCTGTTTTTGCTACTTATTTATAAATGATTTATTATTTATACTTTTTCTTTTTGTAATTATAATATATTGTGATGTGTGACCTACTGTGTCCAAATAATTTCCCTTTTGGATCAATAAAGCATAAGTCTATAAAACAGAAGCGAATCCAGACCTCCCCATTGACGTGCAGAGCCACAGTCACCATGTCCCACACGAAGAATCTGAGTCTGTAATTCCCATCCTCATCGTACCAAGGACAAGTCTCCACCGACAGAGAGTTCGACTCCCGATTCACCACAAGCTCAAAGCTGCAGAAACAAGGAAGAGACAAATGTAAACTACCCACAAATAAGATACAGGTACAGTATGTGTTCAACTTTATATGGTAAATTGCCCTCTGTAGTTCAAACAGAGAAATACAGAAGTCATTGTGCCCTTGGGCAGGACACTACTATAAAGGCAATATGCTGACTTTGGATAATTTCAGCCCTGGAATTGCCCATCTCTACTAAACAAAAAGTAAAGGTAAGTTGAAAAATACTACTACATCATGAGGTGGAACAGACTCTTGGGCAGGACACATACTCTAAATATGTTAGTGTGTTCTATAAAGGCGGTGCACTAATTACATTGGTTTTGGAGATTTTTTTTTTTTAGTTTATTAGTGTTGTTAAAATCTCCTCCTTGAGCCGCCACCTTAACGTGGCGGAGGGGTTTGAGTGCCGGAATGATCCCGGGAGCTCTGTTGTCGGGGGCTTTATGCCCCTGGTAGAGTCACCCAAGGCAAACAGATCCTGGGGGACGAGTCAGACTAAGAGTGGTTCAGAAGCCCTTATGTCGAGACATACAACAAGAGAGAAGAAAGAGAAGAGAAGTGACTTTATTGATCTCACACTGGAGAAATTCTTCTCTGCATTTAACTCATCCTGTTATTAGGAGCAGTGGGCAGCACATTACTGCGCCCGGGGACCATCTCCATGATCTTCTTGGTTCGGTTTAGTCAGGACTTCAGCTGGAGGATTTTATGGAGCATGTTTTGGGTTGGTGGGGGAAACCGGAATGCCCGGAGGAAACCCACCCAGACACGGGGAGAACATGCAAACTCCACCAACGCGCCACACGGGGATTGAACCCAGAACCTTCTTGCCGTGAAGCGTGAGTGCTAGCCACTCATCCACCATGCCGCCAGATATGTCACCCGGGCCCCAACCTGGAGCCAGACCTGGGGTGGGTGCTTGCCAGCGAGCGTCTAGCGGCCGGGCCTTTCCCCACGGGACTTGGCCAGGCAAAGCCCGAAGAAGCGACGTGGGGCCATCCTCCTGTGGACCCACCACCCGCAGGAGAGGTCATGGTGGAGGACTATCGGACGGCCTCAAAGAAATTCTGGCAAACCGTTCGGCACCTCAGGAGGGGGAAGCAGTGCTTCACCAAGACTGTTTATAGTGTGGGTGGGGAGCTGTTGACCTCGACAAGGGATGTTATCGGACAGTGGAAGGAATACTTTGAGGATCTCCTCAATCCCGCCATCACGTCTTCCGAGAAGGAAGTAGAAGCTGGCGACTCGAAGGCGGACTCATTCATCACCCTGGCTGAAGTTACTGAGGTGGTTGGAAAGCTCCTCGGTGACAAGGCCCCGGGGGTGGATGAGATCCGTCCTGAGTATCTTAAGTCTCTGGATGTTGTGGGGCTGTCTTGGATGACACGTCTCTGCAACATCACGTGGCAGTCGGGGACAGTACCCCTGGACTGGTGGTCCCTCTGTTTAAGAAGGGGGACCGGAGGGTGTGTTCCAACTATCGGGGAACCACACTCCTCAGCCTTCCTGGTAAGGTCTATTCCAGGGTGCTGGAGAGGAGAATTCGACCGATAGTCGAACCTCGGTTTCAGGAGGAGCAGTGTGGTTTTCATCCCGGCCGGGGAACTGGACTAGCTCTATACTCACCATCGGGTGCGGGAGGGTGCATGGGAGTTTGCCCAACCAGTCCACATGTGCTTTATGGATCTGGAGAAGGCATTCGACCATGTCCCTCGTGGGGTCCTGTGGAGAGTGCTCTGGGAGTACTGGGTTCGGGGCCCTTTGCTAAGGGCTGCTCGGTCCCTGTATGACCGGAGCAGAAGCTGTGTTTGCATTGCCGGTAGTAAGTCGGACCTGTTCCCTGTGCATGTTGGACTCTGCCAGGGCTGCCCTTTGTCACCGGTTCTGTTCATTATATTTATGGACAGAATTTCTAGGCGCAGTCAGGGGCTGGAGGGGATCCGGTTTGGGAACCACAGGATCTCATCTCTGCTGTTTGCAGATGACGTTGTCCTGATGGCTTCATTGAACCGGGACCTCCAACGTGCACTGTGGCGGTTTGCAGCCGAGTGTGAAGCGGCTGGGATGAGGATCAGCTCCTTCAAATCCGAGGCCATGGTTCTCGACCAGAAAGTGTCTTGCCCTCTCTGGGTGGGTGGAGGAGTTCAAGTATCTCGGGGTCTTGTTCATGAGTGAGGGGAGGATGAAGCATGAGATTGACAGGCGGATCGGTGCAGCATCGGCAGGGATGCGGTTGCTGTACCGGACCGTTGTGGTGAAGAGAGAGCTGAGCTGAAAGGCAATGCTCTCGATTTACCGTCAATCTACGTTCCTCTCCTCACCTATGGTCATGAGCTCTGGGTAATGACCGAAAGGACAAGATTGTGGATACAAGCGGCCGAAATTAGTTTCCTCCGCAGAGTGGCTGTGCGCACCCTTAGAGATAGGGTGAGGAGCTCAGTCACATGGGTGGAGCTCGGAGTACAGCCGCTGCTTCTCCACGTTGAGAGGAGCCAGCTGATGTGGCTCGGGCATCTGTTCCGGATGCCTCCTGGACGCCTCCCTCGGGAGGTGTTCTGGGCATGTCCCACCGGAAGGAGGCCCCGGGGAAGACCCATGACATGCTGGAGGGACTATGTCTCCCAACTGGCCTAGGAACGCCTTGGGGTCCCCCTGGAGGAGCTGGAGAAAGGAGAAAAATGATCTTGTGAGATTTTTTCCCCCTGAATTCACTTTTATCTTAGGGTGTTTTCACACTTGGTCCCTTTCAGCGTTTAAAGCGAACTCAGATCGCTAACTGAGCATTATAGGTTTATATGTGAACACTCTAAGCGCACTCAGACCCCTTTAAAACGAACCGAACTGAGACCATCTCGGGAGGTGGTCTCAGTACGGTTCGCTAAAAGGTCAACGGTACGGTTCGCCTAAACTGCGCAGTGTGTACACATAACGCTCCGGGTTCACTTCGCCTTTTGTGCAGTTTTATTACCTTCTGACTCACGCGCTGCACTGACCAACTGAAGGAGCGCGCGCTGCTGTCACTCACATGCGCGCACACAAGGCCCTCCTCTGCGACCTTTGTGTAGGTATGCGTTTGATGGGGGGCCAACTTCACGCAGGTTCTTCTGCGCGCCCCCGCGAGCAGCGGTCTGGAGCGCGCCTCTGCCCGCCGAAGTGTCCCTGACCCGAGTCCGGTCCGGGTCCAAGTCTAACCCCGGTCCAAACCCGGGTCCAAACCCGGGTCCAAGTCTAACCTGAATACTAAACACTATTTTGTCAAGTTTGGGCCACGTAAAAAGACGTGAAAAGACGAGGCCACAGGCGCCATTTTGTAACTGAGAATGTTTTAAAGTGTCCGACAGTGTTTATAAGTGTGAAAGTGTGAAAGTGTTAGGGTTCAGTTTGTTCAAGTGAACGTTAAGGTTAACCCGCGTTCAGGTAGCGTTCAGAGAAGCTACAGTGTGAACAGAAAGAGGACTGAGGCTCCATCAGAGCTTAAGTGGACCAGAAAGAGAACTCGGTCCTCTTTCACAATGTGAACACAAACAGAACTGAGTTTGTGTTCTCTTGGTCCCCTTGTTGGTCCACTTTTATCCAACTTTATTTCTTTATTTCTATAGCACATTTTATAAACAGAGACAGTTTCCAAAGTGCTGCACATAAAATTCAATAGAATAACATTACTAAAATAGCAATAAATAAAGTGATAATAATAAAATAACTAAAAACAAAAGCAATTATAAAAAATAAAAACATTACTAAAATAGCAATAAAGTGATAATAAAATATCTGAAAACAAAAGCATTTATAAAAACATTACTAAAAAAGCAATAAATAAAGTGATAATAATAAAATAACTAAAAACAAAAGCAATTTATAAAAACACAGAGGACCACACAACTCACGCGGTATTAAAAGCCAGAGAAGTGGGTCTTAAGACGAGACTTAAAACTCTCCAGTGTGGGGGCTGTTTGGACATGAAGGGGCAGAGCGTTCCATAACTTAGGGCCAACCACAGAGAAAGCCCTGTCCCCCCGAGTTTTAAGTCTAGTCCTAGGGACCACGAGCTGGAGCTGGCCCTCTGACCTCAGAGCACTGGTCTGTAGATTTGAATGAGGTCAGAGATGTATTTTGGGGCCAGTCCATTCAAAGCTTTAAAAACAAACAATAAAATCTTAAAATCAATCCTAAAACGAACAGGAAGCCAGTGCAAAGACGCAAGAATAGGGGAGATGTGTTCATATTTCTTCCGTCCTGTTAAAAGGCGCGCAGCAGCATTCTGGACTAACTGCAGACGATAAAGTGCGTTTTGATTCATTCCACGAAGGTGATAAAAACTAGATTTCACGACCGCATTAACTTGTTTATCAAGTTTAAAATCAGAGTCCATAATGACGCCAAGGTTGGTGGCTGTCGATTTTGTGTGCTGTCTGAGAGGACCCAAGTCGGACAAAGAGCTGGCACTGCCACCGGGCACTGCCACCGGGCCCACACACTATCACCTCAGTCTTGGTCTCATTGAGGTTCAAGAAATTTTGAGCCAACCAAACCTTGACGTCATTAAGGCACTCAAGCAGGGGTGTCAGGGGGCTACTGCTGTTTTTTTTCAAGGGCAGATACTGTAAATCTGTGTGTCGTCTGCATAAAAGTGATACGACACACCATATTTATGCAGGAGTTGGCCAAGAGGTAGAAGGTACAGCATAAATAAAACAGGTCCAAGGATTGAACCCTGGGGGACTCCACAGTGCAAGGGGGCAGCGGATGAGGTGGAGTTCCCCAGCTTAACAGAAAAAGATCGCCCTGACAGGTACGACCTGAACCACTCTAAAACCTTCCCCCTGACACCCACACAGTGTTCCAAACGATTTAAAAGAATTGTGTGGTCAACTGTGTCAAAAGCAGCGGTCAAATCTAAAAGTACTAAAATGGCAGAATCACCAGAATCAGTCATTAAAAACAGATCGTTAAAAACCTTTAAAAGTGCAGACTCTGTGCTGTGAAAGGCTTTGTAGCCTAACTGGAAAGTGTCTAAAGTGCCATTTTGCTCTAAAAAGGACTGCAGCTGTGCAAGTACAGTCTTCTCTAAAATCTTGCTCACAAAAGGTAATTTTGAAATTGGCCGATAATTTAAAAGAATTGTAGGGTCAAGGCTGGGTTTTTAATTAGAGGTTCAACAGCAGCTTCTTTACAAAATGAAGGTACAATGCCTGAAGATAGACTGCTGTTGACGATTTCCCTGACCGAAGAGCCAATAGTCCCCCAGATATCTTTAAAAAAGCGAGGAGGGACTGGGTCTGTGAGACAGGAAGAGGGCTTCAACTTATTTACTATCCCTGTGAGGACAGACAGTGACACAGGCTCAAACTTACAGAAAAAAGCAGCACATTCAGTTTTCAACACAAGTTCAACAGCGGGTGGCGCTATATTGGCTCTTATAGTGGAGACCTTGTTATTAAAAAAGAGCAAGAATTCTTCACATTTCTCACAAGTCATTTCCAGTACAGTGGAAGGATTAGGATTTAAAATCGAACCAATTGTTTTAAAAAGAATGCGAGGCTTACTGGCGCCATTTAAAATTATGCTTCGGAAATACCTATTTCTTTCCTCTTTAACAACTTCTTGATAGTTTTTCCAACTATCTTTAAGAATTTCTCGTGACACCTGCAGCCGGTCGTTTTTCCATTTGCCTTCCTACACTCACGCCTCGCAGCGCGTGTAGTGTCATTTATCCATGGCTCTTGTTTGGATTTAGGGCGCATGGCTTTAACGGGGGCTATAACGTCCAGCACATCGGAGCAGGTGCATAAAAAAGAAGTCATTAATTGCTCAGTGTCCATAGAAACGGAAACAGACTGCGCTGAAGCACTGTAGAGAGGGGAGAACGCAGCGGCAGTGTCAGACCTGATGACGCGCCCATGACGCACAGGACCAGGAAACTTCGCCTCATCATTCAACATAAAATTAAATGTGACAGGACTGTGGTCGTAAAACACAGCATCCCCAACAACAACATTGTCCACAGAAAAGCCGTAAGACAGCACAAGGTCTAAAGTGTGTCCGTGTGTTTGTGTAGGTCCAGTGACATGTTGTGTCAAATTAAAAGCATCAACCAAGTCTAAAAACTCCCTGGACATGGGCTTTGAAGGACAACAAACATGCACATTAAAATCACCCACAATTAAAATCCTGTCATATTTTGTTAAAATAAAAGAAATTAAATCAGAAAAGTCTTTAATAAAATCTTTGTTGTGCTTTGGTGGCCTGTAAATGACTGCGCACAGCAATGGATCTGTCTGCTGCAATTCAAAACAGCTCAGTTCAAATGAGGAGTAAAACTCCATTGATAGCGACTTGTGATAAAAACAGTTCTTTAAAACAGTGGCTATGCCCCCGCCACGACCAGTAGTTCTTGGCGTGTTAATAAAAGTGCAATCTCTAGGCAGAAGTTCTGAGAAAGGAGTAGACTCACCGGCATATATCCAAGTTTCAACCAAGAAGAATAAATCCAAACACTGCGATGAAAAGAAGTCTTGAAGAACAAACATCTTGTTCATCACAGATCTCGCATTGACAAATCCACATTTTGTGACAACCGGCACGTTAGCCGCTGGGGCTGCCCGGTTCAGCGTCCGGAGGTGGCCGGGATTCACACCGCCCAAAGCCCGGAGAGACGAGCAGCCGGGGCGCAACGCACGGAGCTCCACATGCTCTCCAGCAACAGGCACTAACCAGGTGCTGACTGGGGTTAGCCGGTGCCGGGAGACGTAGCGATAAAAGCAGTCCTCGTAATCCCATGGAATGGACCGGGTCCACGCTGCGTCGGGATAAAGTGCCAGCCAGGCTTTGAGCTTCACTAGGCGGCCAGCTCGCACCCCACGGCGTCTACGCTTCCTGGGGAGCAGCGCATTCACGCGGAGCAGGTACTGCGGAACGTCAGCCAGGTAAGAGAAACTGGACTGATTTGTTCCATTGAACTGGTAATCCGCACTTGATTCCACAGTTTCTTTGATTTTGATTAATTCTACGCGATTATACACCCGCAATGAGTCGATGGTCCTTGTGACAGACGTTAAAATAGACATAAAACAGATTAAACTGAGCACAGCCAAGCGGCGAACCAGACACACCGGCGCCATCTTGGAAGCAACCCTGTTGCTTGGTGTCGAACTCAGTCTTTTAGGGGACTGAGTTCGGTTCGCTTAAAGGGGACTATATGTGAAAACACCCTTAGACACAAAAGAGTTAAGAGCTGGTGAGTTATACAATTTGAGAAGTGGTACAAATACTTAATGCAGCCCCTTCTTACTCATGTGTCCCGCTCATGGCTTGTGGTCTCCAGAGGAAGTGTGGGCGGGGTTCCTCTCTGAAGGCGCAGATGGAGCCTGGTTCCTCCTTCAGCTCAGGGTACTTACAGAACTTCTCCTGATCGATCGGACTGGGACTGTGCACTAGAACTGCATACATCACCTTCTGTTTGTACAGGACGGTCTTCCACACTCGCATCACCGGCTTCTGACCCCCGCAAAACTGAAAACAACAGGGACATGTTAAAGGTGCTCTGTGTAACTTGATGTTACAGGTTTGTCTAGAATACGTGTTTGTCATTCAAATGATCCGTCAGGCTGGAGCAGCTTCAGTGATCGAAAAATTCTTTTTTACAAAAGCTCCAAATCACGGCGTTCTTGTTGATTGTCGCGTTTTCGTTCTTTTTATAAATAAACTCGCCATTCAAAGGCCCTGGCAGCGTTTCGCTCGCCTCGCCCCCTGAGTCGAGTCCATGTCAGTTTCCTCCAGGCTTTATTTGTTTGATTAGCGACGCAGGTGGAAGTGACGCCACTGCTAAGTCGCCTACAGGTCCTTCAATGGGACAAATTTAAAAAGCGCATTGAATTGCGGAAATTCTTATAATGCGGTAATTTGCAGTGTAATTAATTAATCTAATTAACGCATTAAACTGACAGCCCTAGTTATTTTTATTTAACTTTTTTATTTTTTACATAATTCCATATATCTTGCTTCATATATTGTTGTCTTATCTAAAATGTAGAACGTAGTAAAAATACAGTACGTAAAAAAAAAAATTACAGTAGACAACTTTTAGTCCCTTGTTTACATTATGGTTATAATGTGTGAAGAATCCCTCAGTCGTCCATGGTAAAAGGAGAAATTCAATTTGTCAACTGGAAAAAAGTTTATTTGGTCGAAGACGTTTTGCAGTTTGCAGGGAGGAGCTAACTACAAGCTAACTACAATGAAATTACCACCTCTTTGTTTTCAGTTTCTGTCTGGGCTCTTGTTTAGCATACCCATTCAGTACCATAATGGTATCACACCTTTGGACCTGACCTGGCTAGTCCTATTGTTTTCTTTCTTTGTTTTGATTTAGGTTTAAGAATGGAATTATAGTTGGGAGACAAATTGGCACTCCTTTGAGTACAGTGAGGTACAGATCTTAGCCAGGGAAAAGAACTGGTTTGAGAGGGCGTTAAAGAGAATCCTTCCTTGAACAGGAATGGAGGGGTCAGACACAATTTGTCTTCCATATATAATTCCATTCTCAAACCTAAATTAAAACAAACAAAGAAAACAACAGGGCAGCAGGTCAGGTCCAGAGGTGTGAAAACGCTCATTATGGTCCTGAATGGTTATGCTAACAAGACCCACACAGAAACTGAAAACAAAGAGGTGGGATAGTTTCATTCCTCTACCAGAGGCCTGGGAGCTTGAGAGTTCTGCGCAGTATCTTTGCTGTTCCTGTACTGTACTTTTCTGGACTGAGATGTCTGATGTTTTTCCTGGATCTGTTGTAGCCACTCCTCCAGTTTGGGGGTTACAGCCCCGAGTGCTCCGATCACCACGGGCACCACTGATGCCTTCACCTTCCAGGCCTTCTCCAGCTCTTCCTTGAGCCCCTGGTATTTCTCTAGTTCCTCTTGTTCCTTTTTCCTGATGTTACCATCGCTTGGTATTGCAATGTCCACCACCACGGCTCTGTTCTGTTGCTTATCCACCACCACTATGTCTGGTTGGTTCGCCATCACCATTCTGTCAGTCTGTATCTGGAAGTCCCACAGGATCTTGGCTCGGTCATTCTCCGCAACCTTCGGAGGTGTTTCCCACCTTCACCTTGGGGTCTCCAGCCCGTACTCTGCACAGATGTTTCTGTACACTATGCCCGCCACTTGGTTGTGTCGCTCCATGTATGCTTTCCCTGCCAGCATCTTACACCCTGCAGTTATGTGCTGGACTGTGTCAGGAGCCTCTTTGTACAGCCTACACCTTGGGTCTTGTCTGGTGTGGTAGATCTGGGCCTCTATTGCTCAGGTGCTCAAGGCCTGCTCCTGTGCAGCCAGGATGAGGGCCTCTGTGCTGTCCTTCAGACCAGCCCTCTCCAGCCATTGGTAGGATTTCTTGATATCAGCCACTTCAGTTATGTTTCGGTGGTACGCCCCATGTAGGGGTTTGTCCTGCTATGATGGTCCCTCCAGCACCTCTTCCTCTGCACACCACTATCTGAGGCATTTCTTGAGCACATCATCTGTCGGGGCCTTGTCCTTGATGTACTTATGGATTTTGGATGTTTCATCCTGGACAGTGGTTCCCACACTTAGTAGTCCTCAGCCTCCTTCCTTCCGGCTCGTGTACAGACTCAGGGTGCTGGATTTGGGATGGAACCCTCCATGCGTGGTCAGGAGCTTTCGTGTCTTAACGTCTGTGGTCTGTATCTCCTCCTTTGGCCAGCTTATGATTCCTGCTGGGTTCTGATCACTGACAGGGCGTAGCTGTTTATTGCCTGGGCCTTGTTCTTGCCATGGAGCTGACTTCTTAGGACTTGCCGTTGCCATTTGCTTGTGGGATACCAAGGTACTTGTAACTGTCCTCAATGTCTGTTATTGTTCCCTCTGGGAGTGAGACCTCCTCTGTGTGGACTACCTTCCCTCTCCTTGTCACCATCCTACTACATTTCTCAAGCCCGAATGACATTCCAATGTCTGTGCTGTAGATCCTGGTGGGTTCGAATATATATATATATATCCAATGATGAAATAAAATTATAAACCTCACCAAAATGTAAAAACTAGACAAAACTAGGCAAGATTTTTGAAAAAACATAATGATGTCAGGTATGTTTTAGTGAGATGCGTCATACTCTTTAAGTAATATAGGTAATATCATCTCTCTCTCTCTCTCTCTCAATACTTTGCCCAGCTCTTCCCTCTCCCCAGACACTTCCACCATGTCGACCACAGGTTCAGAGGACACACCTGTTGGCTGTATTTGTCCAGGACGTCCTGCAGGGGGAGCGTGAGGCAGAATGAGCCCAGTCTGGAGCTGGACATGAAGGCAGGAGAGGTGGCAAAGGTCTGCAGGACTCCCCTCCCATCTGTACTATAAACAAACATGAATGTGTGTGTGAAAGGGTGAGTGGTTCCTTGATGTAAAGTGCTTTGAGAGCCTTGAAGGTAGGGATGTCCCGATCACGTGATTGGAAATCGGCCCCGATCACGTGGTTTCGGATTGGATTGCAAACGGTCATTACCTCCCAATCAGGATCAGATACAATGTTCCCTCTAAGCTGCGCGCCTGTGCAATTGCGCACTGCTCGCACTTTCTCAGCGCACAAGAAAACCTATGCAGCGCACTATAAATTAATTAGATCTATAACATTTTTTTCTGTATCATTTTGCTGTGTAACTCAGTGAGTGACAGGTGTCCAGTCATACGACACGATTCACTTATGTTACGCAGCCAATCATGGCACTGACAGTACTTGTGTACGTGCCCTGCCCATACACGCTATATAACAGTAATAACAGTGCAGTGGAATTAAGATACGCTACTGCTAACCAATGTTCCCTCCAAGGTGCGCGCGTGCAGCGCATTAAATAAAATCTAACCTGAACTGACAAACAAAGCGCTGGTTAGACAGACCAATTTGATAGACTGCACATGTGAATGTGACACACGTCAGGGAGAAGCCAACTACAAACAGACACATTTCGACCGCGTTTCTCTTGCTTCCTATGACCGTAGTTGTAGTTGCACATCTCCGCGGGTCAGAGCGGCAGGTCTGCTGCCCGCACACACTCCACGGAGGGAAGAACAGAAGAGGAGACAGGTAGAGCCACACTGTAATCTTACCCTGTTACTTTGTTTTCATAGTTTTTTGTGAGCCAAAAAGACGACATTTTCTCAAAGTGTGAATCCTCTCCCCAGAGCTATATACGTTATATGTTATACCACAGAGCTCTGACACTCACACAAAATTACTTAAACAGGCTAATGATTTAAAAGCAAGATATAAAGTGATAATAATTTATACTTATTTTGGAGATCATTATTTTGGGAAAGATTACCCACCTTATGGCCTATAGGTCCTACAATCCATAAAAGAAAATCTGCAGCTATATGCAGGCTATATTTATCAAGCTGAAAAAATCTCTTAATGTAATTTTACAGATTTGTACACTGCTCACACTTACATAATACATAAAAAGTACACTTTTATTATTATTTTTATTATTATTTTTATTATTATTATTATTATTATGTACTACTACTACTACTACTACTACTACTACTAATAATAATAATAATAAGTGTACTTTTTTATGTATTATGTAAGTATTGGATCGGGACTCGGTATCGGCAGATACTCAAAATCAAATAATCGGAATCGGATCGGAGGGCCAAAAGACCTGATCGGGACATCCCTACTTGAAGGTGGCTAGATAAAAATGTGACCATTTACAATGTGACCAAAATACTAAAAATAAGCTGTAAATATGCATGTTAACAAATCTAGAGAGTCTAAACTATTGATTAAACGACTAAAAACCTCCAGTACTCACCGTCCCCCTGATTCTGTGGAGCTGGCTCTCTGGTGGGTGGGTGGTACTGCTCCTCCGTGCCATCTGAGTGAACGATGGTCATGGGTCTGTCCTCTGCTTCCCTCAGCTCAGCTCTGCTCACGGTCAGGCTGAACCACACCACTCTCTCTGTTCCTGGGTGTCCTGGGCTCCTGAAGCCAGAAGCATCCAGGATCCCGAAGAGCCCCGGAGCATCCGTACAGTGGCTCACATGGGACACATACAGCTCAGGTCGGGGGTAAGAAGGGACCCTGATATGCAGGTATTTACTATGTGCATTTTCAGGATCAGCTTTCAGCTGCTGCACAGGCCGGTGCTCCGCAGGGTACGGAGTTTCCATGACCCAATGACACAGCACAGTGTTTGTACATGTGTCATAAAACTGATAAGGTCACACCCACAAAGTACAGTCGAACCACATGATCCTTATGCAAACAGAAAAAAGAGGAGTGTTCTATACAAAATAATGAACACTTATAAATCAATCATAATTTTTAAAACACAAGGAAGAAGTTCACACTAAGGTTGTTAAAAGTATTGAAAATCGGTCACTATTCAATGCTAAAACTAGTATCAAACTAGATCCTAAGTATTGATACTTAAAAAAGTCACATTCACAAGACAGAAATGAATGAATGAAAATGAATGATCAGAAAAAGTATAAGAGCACATAGACTAGTACCCCTGCACTACCATATCTTTATTTCTGAAGCACTTTACAGAACTTTAAGGCACTTGAAAATCTTTACAGCTGGACAAAGTGTTGTACACAAACATAGAACAGACAAGGACAATCGCAGTCAAAGTCACAATACAACTACTGAAAATAGAAAACAATAAGTCACTCAACAACATGAAATGTACATCTCAAATGTACATCTCCATCACACCGGACGAGGTGAGGAGGAGGTCCCCGTCCTGTGGAAGACCTCCTGTGTGGTTCCGGTTCCCAAAACAACAAACGCCAGGGAACCGGCCCACTACAGACCAGTCGCCTTGACCTCCCACCTCATGAAGACCGTGGAGAGGGTGATCCTCAGTCACCTCCGCTCTGTGGTGAGCCCCACCTTGGACCCGCTGCAGTTTGCCTACAAGTCAAACGTAGGAGTAGAGGACGCCGTCATCTACTTGCTGCAGCGGGCGATCACCCACCTAGAGACCGCCGGGAGTGCTGTGAGAGTCATGTTCTTTGACTTCTCCAGCGCCTTCAACACCATCAGGCCGGCGCTGCTGCGGGGGAAGCTGGAGGACACTGGAGTTGATGGACATCTCGCTGCCTGGACCATTGACTACCTCACTGACCGTCCATAGTACGTGCGGCTGCGCGGCTGTGAGTCAGAGGTGGTAGTCTGCAGCACCGGGGGTCCCCAGGGTACTGTCCTCTCACCCTTCCTCTTCACCATCTACACCTCGGACTTCACATACAACACGGACAGCTGCCATCTCCAGAAGTTCTCTGACGACTCGGCTATTGTGGGCTGTGTGTCAGAGGGGAACGAGCTGGAGTACTGCTCGGTCATCAGTGACTTTGTGGACTGGTGTCGGCGCAACCACCTGAGCCTTAACACCAGTAAGACAAAGGAGCTGGTGATTGACTTCAGGAGGAGACCACTACCTCACTCACCGGTGAACATCCAGGGGCAGCACATAGAGACTGTGGACAGTTTCAAGTACCTGGGTGTTCACCTCAACAATAAACTGGACTGGTCCCACAACACCGACGCCCTGTACAAGAAGGGCCAGAGTCGCCTCCACCTCCTGAGGAGACTGAGGTCCTTTGGAGTGTGCAGGCCTCTGCTCAAGACTTTTTACGACTCTGTGGTGGCCTCTGCTCTCCTCTACGCTGTCGTCTGCTGGGCCCCGAGCAGCACAGAGCGGGACAGGAAGAGACTTAATAAGCTGGTCAGGAGGGCCAGCTCTGTCCTGGGCTGTCCTCTGGACTCTGTAGATGAGGTGGCTGAGAGGAGGGTACTGGCCAAATTCACGTCCATCATGGACGACACCTCTCACCTTCTGCACCGGACTGTAGAAGAGCTGAGCAGCTCCTTCAGCAGCCGACTGAGGCACCCCCAGTGCAAGGAGCACTACCGCAGATCCTTCATCCCCACCGCCATCAGACTGTACAACTCCACTGTATAGTCCAATCATGCAATATTTTTTCCATACTCTCCTAGCTACTGTTTTTTTATTATTATTACTTATTTTATTATTACTTATTTTATATATGATAAACACAACTTCTCCAACTATAGGCCAGTCTCACTGCTTCCACAGTTTTCAAAAATATTGGAAAAGGTGTTTGCAATAAGGCTTGATAGTTTTTTACAGAAACAAAACATCTTGAATAATAACCAGTATGGATTTAGGGCAAAACATTCAACCGCAATGGCAATAATGGAACTAACTGAAAAAATAGCATCCGAAATTGACAATGGGAATTATTTCTTAAGCATTGACCTACAAAAAGCTTTTGATGTAATAAATCATTCAATATTACTTGGGAAGATGAACAGGTGTGGCATTCGAGGGGTGGCTCATCAATGGATAGCGAGTTATTTAGAAAACAGAAAACAATATGTACAAATTAATGACACAGAATCAGAGAGATATGGTATCAAATGTGGTGTTCCCCAGGGCTCGATTCTTGGGCCCAAATTGTTTAATTTATATATGAATGATTTTGTTAATGTATCTGAACTTGGGAAAATTTTATTTGCCGATGATACAACATTTTTTTTACCATGGAAAAGATATGAAAGAGGTCATAATTAGAGTAAACGAAGAGCTAAAAAAAGTAAAATATCGGTTTGATTTAAATGGATTGATTCTTAATATTAAAAAAACTAATTTCATTTTATTTAATGAGAAAAATAAAAAAGACGACATATCATTAGAAATAGATGGGATACAGATTAAGAGAGTAAGTGAAACAAAATTTTTAGGAGTCATGATTGATGAAGGACTAAACTGGAGGTCTCATATAAATTACACAAAAAGCAAAATAGCTAAAGCAATTGCGGTGATGCATAAAGTAAAGTTCTCACTAAACAGTGCAGCATTATTAATCTTGTATAACTCCATAATCGCACCATATCTGATGTACTGTGTGGAAATTTGGGGGCCGACATGTAAAACTTACCTACAGCCATTATTTATTTTACAGAAAAAGGCTTTGAGAATTATCACCAACAGTCATTATAGAGAGACATCCAACCCATTATTTGTTAAACTTAAAGTGTTGAAAATGTGTGATATTGTTGAATTAAATATCCTCAAAGTCATGTATAAAGCAAAGTGCAGAGTGTTACCTGTAAATATTCAAAGACTGTTTGAGATGAGAACAAGCCAATACAATTTAAAGGGAACCTACATGTTTAAAAAACCTAAATTCAGAACCAAGGTTATGGAGCGAAGCGTCGCTGTGAAAGGAGTTAATTTATGGAATAATCTTGACAAAGAAATCAAAGAATCAAGTACAATAATGGCATTTAAAAAATACATAAAATCCAATGTAATGTGTATGTATGAAAAAGAAAACTAAATTGTTACACTTGAAAATGAAGCTTTATGTTTACAATTGATTAATAATTGTGATTGAAATGGAATGTAATGAGGAAAGGTTTTACAGTCACTATCGGTGTTGGTGTTTGGAAAAGGGAAGAGGGGGCAGATAACATAAGATAACTCTTCTTTCTGCTCCCTTTCATTCAATATTTTGTTATTTGTTATCACAAATGTTGATGTCTTTTTATACTTATGAATGAAATAAATAAATAAATAAATAAAATACAATTTTTTTTATTTTATTCTTGCCTGCATGCACTTTTCTTTCTCGTTCAAACTGTCTTTGCCTGGAGCTATTGTGGTAAGTAAATTTCTCCTGTGTGAGATCAATAAAGTCTTATCTTAATGAAACTTAATGAGTTTTTATGGCGAATCGTCATGTGGGATAAAGCACAAAGTTCATTCACACAAACAGAAATAAAGTGATCAGAAGAGGAGCGCTCAATATCAGAACAACAAACACATTTATAATCTTTTTAATTTTTATTTTAACTTTTTTTTTGCAAAACACAAGAAAGCTATTCAAAAGAAAGCTGATCAATACAAAAACTAGTATCTAAGATTGTGAAATGTGTTTCTTTGTGTTGCTTGTGTTGCTTTAGTCCTGCTTTAGTCCAGGTTTAGTCCTGCTTTAGTCCAGGTCTAGTCCTGCTTTAGTCTTGGTTTAGTCCTGTTTTAATCCTGTTTTAATCCTGGTTTAGTCCTGCCTTAGTCCTACTTTAGTCCAGGTTTAGTCCTGGTTTAGTCCTGATTTAGTCCTGGTTTGATCCTGGTTTAGTCCTGTTTTAATCCTGTTTTAGTCCAGGTTTAGTCCAGGTTTAGTCCTGCTTTAGTCCTGGTTTAGTCCTGGTTTAGTCCTGCTTTAGTCCTGTTTTAGTCCAGGTTTAGTCCTGGTTTAGTCCTGTTTTAGTCCTGTTTTAGTCCTGGTTTAGTCCTGCTTTAGTTCTGGTTTAGTCCAGTCCTGGTTTAGTCCTGCTTTAGTCCTGGTTCAGTCCTGTTTTAGTCCTGCTTTAGTCCTGTTTTAATCCTGCTTAGGCCAGGTTTAGTCAAAGTTTAGTCCTGTTTAGTCCAGGTTTAGTCCTGCTTTAGTTCTGGTTTAGTCCTGTTTTAGTCTTGGTTTAGTCCTGTTTTAGTCCTGCTTTAGTCCAGGTTTAGTCCAAGTTTAGTCCTGTTTAGTCCTGGTTTAGTCCTGTTTTAGTCCTGGTTTAGTCCTGCTTTAGTTGTGGTTTAGTCCTGTTTTAGTCCTGTTTTAGTCCTGTTTTAGTTCTGGTTTAGTCCAGGTTTAGTCCTGCTTTAGTCCTGGTTTAGTCCTGGTTTAGTCTTGGTTTAGTCCTGCTTTAGTCCAGGTTTAGTCCAGGTTTAGTCCTGTTTAGTCCTGCTTTAGTCCTGCTTTAGTCCTGTTTTAGTCCTGTTTTAGTCCTGCTTTAGTCCTGTTTTAGTCTTGGTTTAGTCCTGCTTTAGTCCAGGTTTAGTCCAGGTTTAGTCCAGGTTTAGTCCTGCTTTAGTCCTGTTTTAGTCCTGTTTTAGTCCTGCTTTAGTCCTGTTTTAGTCCTGGTTTAGTCCTGGTTTAGTCCCGGTTAAGTCCTATCAGAAATAGGCTGGACTGTGCACACATTATAAAACCTCTTCAAGCATGAAATGGAAAAAAACGTTATGGAAAGCTAAAAAAAAAAAAAAAAAAAATAGTGTAATACCGTCTCTTTAAAGGTTTAAAGGTGCACTGTGTAACTTTTTGGTTGGGGGCCCGTGACCTCTGCTGGGAAACACAAGAATGCTATTCAAAAGAAAGCTGATCAATACAAAAACTAGTATCTAAGTTTGTGAAATGTGTTTCTTTTCCTGTTCTTTGTGGTACTATGCCGAAACCACTTCCCTTCTCTGGTGTACTGGTGTAGCAGCGCACACTTTTGCAGACCGGTTGTGACAAAACAGAATAAAGAAGAAACTGTCCGACGTCACAGTGTTTCTTTAATTCTCACCATTTGCACAGTAATAGGAGAATTTTCAGAGTAGAAACTAGATACTAAGACGCTATGCAACTGTAACTGATGCTAACTGTAAGGAGTGTTGGAATAGGGCTCAGGAGAGATCGCTAAATTACTCAAACATGCATGGATGACATATGTGACCGACCGCAGCAATAACAGGACACAAGTCGTCCCGGAGGCGTTTTGAGTTATTTACAGATTCTGAAAGTGTAGATTCTAAGCTTTCCTACACATGGAAATCTGAAAACATCTGAAGACACATCTGAAAACAACGACGTGAGAAAAAACACGTTAAAGATTCTCTAAGTTCAGGCCTTCAGTACTCATTTGTCTGAAATTAAGATAAGTCCTCCCCCCATCACTGACATCACTGTGGTGTGGTGTTTACATACAGGAAAGGTCAGAATTAGAAGCTGCTTTAGTCCTGTTTTAGTCCTGGTTCAGACCTGGTTTAATCCTGGTTTAGTCCTGGTTTAGTCCTGGTTTAGTCCTGTTTTAGTCCTGCTTTAGTCCTGGTTTAGTCTTGGTTTAGTCCTGCTTTAGTCCTGCTTTAGTCCTGTTTTAATCCTGTTTTAGTCCAGGTTTAGTCCAGGTTTAGTCCTGCTTTAGTCCTGGTTTAATCCTGGTTTAGTCCTGTTTTAGTCCTGTTTTAGTTCTGTTTTAATCCTGTTTTAGTCCAGGTTTAGTCCAGGTTTAGTCCTGTTTTAGTCCTGTTTTATTCCTGTTTTAGTCCTGTTTTAGTCCTGCTTTAGTCCTGCTTTAGTCCTGTTTTAGTCCTGCTTTAGTCCTGTTTTAATCCTGCTTAGTCCAGGTTTAGTCCTGCTTTAGTCCTGTTTTGTCCTGTTTTAGTCCAGGTTTAGTCCTGGTTTAGTCCTGCTTTAGTCCTGGTTTAGTCCAGGTTTAGTCCTGCTTTAGTCCTGGTTTAATCCTGGTTTAGTCCTGGTTTAGTCCTGTTTTAGTCCTGTTTTAGTCCTCTTTTAATCCTGTTTTAGTCCAGGTTTAGTCCAGGTTTAGTCCTGCTTTAGTCCTGTTTTAGTCCTGCTTTAGTCCAGGTTTAGTCCAAGTTTTTTCCTGTTTAGTCCTGGTTTAGTCCTGTTTTAGTCCTGGTTAAGTCCTGGTTTAGTCCTGGTTTAGTCCCGGTTAAGTCCTAGCAGAAATAGGCTGGACTGTGCACACATTATAAAACCTCTTCAAGCATGAAATGGAACAAAATGGAAAGCTAAAAAAAAAAAAAAGATTTAGCATAATACCGTCTCTTTAAAGGTTTAAAGGTGCACTGTGTAACTTTTTGGTTGGGGGCCCGTGACCTCTGCTGGGAAACACAAGAATGCTATTCAAAAGAAAGCTGATCAATACAAAAACTAGTATCTAAGTTTGTGAAATGTGTTTCTTTTCCTGTTCTTTGTGGTACTATGCCGAAACCACTTTCCTTTCTCTGGTGTACTGGTGTAGCAGCGCACACTTTTGCAGACCGGTTGTGTCTAAACAGAATAAAGGAGAAACTGTCCGACGTCACAGTGTTTCTTTAATTCTCACCATTTGCACAGTAATAGGAGAATTTTCAGAATAGAAACTAGATACTAAGACGCTATGCAACTGTAACTGATGCTAACTGTAAGGAGTGTTGGAATAGGGCTCAGGAGAGATCGCTAAATTACTCAAACATGCATGGATGACATATGTGACCGACCGCAGCAATAACAGGACACAAGTCGTCCCGGAGGCGTTTTGAGTTATTTACAGATTCTGAAAGTGTAGATTCTAAGCTTTCCTACACATGGAAATCTGAAAACATCTGAAGACACATCTGAAAACAACGACGTGAGAAAAAACACGTTAAAGATTCTCTAAGTTCAGGCCTTCAGTACTCATTTGCCTGAAATTAAGATAAGTCCTCCCCCCATCACTGACATCACTGTGGTGTGGTGTTTACATACAGGAAAGGTCAGAATTAGAAGCTGCTTTAGTCCTGTTTTAGTCCTGGTTTAAACCTGGTTTAATCCTGGTGTAGTCCTGGTTTAGTCCTGGTTTAGTCCTGTTTTAGTCCTGTTTTAGTCCTGGTGTAGTCCTGGTTTAGTCCTGGTTTAGTCCAGGTTTACTCCTGTTTTAGTCCTGTTTTAGTCCTGGTGTAGTCCTGGTTTAGTCCTGTTTTAGTCCTGTTTTAGTCCTGCTTTAGTCCTGCTTTAGTCCTGTTTTAGTCCTGGTGTAGTCCTGGTTTAGTCCTGGTTTAGTCCAGGTTTACTCCTGTTTTAGTCCTGTTTTAGTCCTGTTTTAATCCTGGTTTAGTCCCGGTTTAGTCCTGCTTTAGTCCCGGTTTAGTCCTGCTTTAGTCCTGCTTTAGTCCTAGTTTAGTCCTGTTTTAGTCCTGGTTTAGTCCTGCTTTAGTCCCGGTTTAGTCCTGTTTTAGTCCTGGTTTAGACCTGGTTTAGTCCTGGTTTCGTCCCGGTTTAGTCCTGCTTTAGTCCTGCTTTAGTCCTGGTTTAGTCCTGCTTTAGTCCTGGTTTAGTCCTGTTTTAGTCTTGGTACTCATTTGTACTCATTTGCCTGAAATTAAGATAAGTCCTCCCCCCATCACTGACATCAATGTGGTGTGGTGTTTACATTCAGGAAAGGTCAGAATTAGAAGCTGCTTTAGTCCTGCTTTAGTCCTGGTTTAGTCCTGCTTTAGTCCTGCTTTAGTCCTGTTTTAGTCCTGGTTTAGTCCTGGTTTAGTCCTGGTTTAGTCCTGGTTTAGTCCTGGTTTAGTCATAGGTCATAGGTTATAGGTCATAGTTGCTTTATTGTCGAAAAACAACCATATGTACATGTACATAGAATGAATTCGAAATTTCGTTTCCCCACTAACCAGGCAGGACAGTATAGAGTGGCAAGGGGAGGGGCCGCTGCACTTGCGCGCCGCCGACTGGGAGATGCAGAGTGGAAAAGATGCAATACAATCAATGACAATTATACACAACATGTAATGACAGAAAACAATTGGATAGATAACATACGGTGTCTTTTTCTTTGGTGACAAGAGGGAAGGGTGTGGTGCAAGGGAAAAGATCAGAAATCAATGAAATTGATTGAAAACTGAAAAAGGAGCAGACATCCTAAAAATAGACAGGGCAGCATTACTTAATACATGTGAGTGTGAGTCCAATAGTGTGTGCCAATGTTTTTGTAGAGTCTGAGATAAGCGGCAGCTGGTGGCCTTGGACGTGTTTGTGCAGAAGGTGCAGTCAAAACAAAGAGTCCGGTTCAATCACATAGTCCTGCTTTAGTCCCGCTTTAGTCCTGGTTTAGTCCCGCTTTAGTCCTGGTTTAGTCCTGCTTTAGTCCTGCTTTAGTCCTGTTTTAGTCCTGGTTTAGTCCTGTTTTAGTCCTGGTTTAGTCCTGCTTTAGTCCTGGTTTAGTCCTGCTTTAGTCCTGGTTTAGTCCTGCTTTAGTCCCGCTTTAGTCCTGGTTTAGTCCTGCTTTAGTCCTGGTTTAGTCCTGCTTTAGTCCTGTTTTAGTCCTGGTTTAGTCCCTGGTTTAGGCCTGGTTTAGTTCTGTTTTAGTCCTGCTTTAGTCCTGGTTTAGTCCTGTTTTTTTTTTTTTTTAATTATTATTTTTTTATTTATTTATTTCATTCATAAGTATAAAAAGACATCAACATTTGTGATAACAAATAACAAAATATTGAATGAAAGGGAGCAGAAAGAAGAGTTATCTTATGTTATCTGCCCCCTCTTCCCTTTTCCAAACACCAACACCGATAGTGACTGTAAAACCTTTCCTCATTACATTCCATTTCAATCACAATTATTAATCAATTGTAAACATAAAGCTTCATTTTCAAGTGTAACAATTTAGTTTTCTTTTTCATACATACACATTACATTGGATTTTATGTATTTTTTAAATGCCATTATTGTACTTGATTCTTTGATTTCTTTGTCAAGATTATTCCATAAATTAAGTCCTTTCACAGCGACGCTTCGCTCCATAACCTTGGTTCTGAATTTAGGTTTTTTAAACATGTAGGTTCCCTTTAAATTGTATTGGCTTGTTCTCATCTCAAACAGTCTTTGAATATTTACAGGAAACACTCTGCACTTTGCTTTATACATGACTTTGAGGAGACTTAATTCAACAATATCACACATTTTCAACACTTTAAGTTTAACAAATAATGGGTTGGATGGCTCTCTATAATGACTGTTGGTGATAATTCTCAAAGCCTTTTTCTGTAAAATAAATAATGGCTGTAGGTAAGTTTTACATGTCGGCCCCCAAATTTCCACACAGTACATCAGATATGGTGCGATTATGGAGTTATACAAGATTAATAATGCTGCACTGTTTAGTGAGAACTTTACTTTATGCATCACCGCAATTGCTTTAGCTATTTTGCTTTTTGTGTAATTTATATGAGACCTCCAGTTTAGTCCTTCATCAATCATGACTCCTAAAAATTTTGTTTCACTTACTCTCTTAATCTGTATCCCATCTATTTCTAATGATATGTCGTCTTTTTTATTTTTATCATTAAATAAAATGAAATTAGTTTTTTTAATATTAAGAATCAATCCATTTAAATCAAACCAATATTTTACTTTTTTTAGCTCTTCGTTTACTCTAATTATGACCTCTTTCATATCTTTTCCATGGTAAAATAATGTTGTATCATCGGCAAATAAAATTTTCCCAAGTTCAGATACATTAACAAAATCATTCATATATAAATTAAATAATTTGGGCCCAAGAATCGAGCCTTGGGGAACACCACATTTGATATTATATCTTTCTGATTCTGTGTCATTAATTTGTACATATTGTTTTCTGTTTTCTGTTTTAGTCCTGTTTTAGTCCTGGTTTAGACCTGGTTTAGTCCTGGTTTAGTCCTGTTTTAGTCCTGTTTTAGTTCTGTTTTAGTCCTGCTTTAGTCCTGTTTTAGTCCTGTTTTAGTCCTGTTTTAGTCCTGGTTTAGACCTGGTTTAGTCCTGGTTTAGTCCTGTTTTAGTCCTGGTTTAGTCCTGGTTTAGTCCTGGTTTAGTCCTGCTTTAGTCCTGCTTTAGTCCTGCTTTAGTCCTGTTTTACTCCTGTTTTAGTCATGTTTTAGTCCTGTTTTATTCCTGGTTTAGTCCTGTTTTAGTCCTGCTTTAGTCCTGCTTTAGTCCTGCTTTAGTCCTGTTTTACTCCTGTTTTAGTCCTGTTTTACTCCTGTTTTATTCCTGGTTTAGTCCTGTTTTAGTCCTGCTTTAGTCCTGCTTTAGTCCTGCTTTAGTCCTGTTTTAGTCCTGTTTTAGTCCTGCTTTAGTCCTGCTTTAGTCCTGCTTTAGTCCTGGTTTAGTCCTGTTTTAGTCCTGTTTTAGTCATGGTTTAGTCCTGTTTTACTCCTGTTTTAGTCCTGTTTTAGTCATGGTTTAGTCCTGTTTTACTCCTGTTTTAGTCCTGTTTTAGTCATGGTTTAGTCCTGTTTTACTCCTGTTTTAGTCCTGTTTTAGTCATGGTTTAGTCCTGTTTTACTCCTGTTTTAGTCCTGTTTTAGTCATGGTTTAGTCCTGTTTTACTCCTGTTTTAGTCCTGTTTTACTCCTGGTTTAGTCCTGCTTTAGTCATGGTTTAGTCCTGCTTTAGTCCTGGTTTAGTCCTGGTTTAGTCCCTGTTTAGTCCCGGTTAAGTCCTAGCAGAAATAGGCTAGGCTGCGCACACATTATAAAACCTCTTCAGGCTTGTTTTGGAAATGAAAAAAATAAAAACATTATAACATGGTGGAAAGGTAAAAAAAAAAAAAAAAAGATTTAGCGTAATACCGTCTCTTTACAGGTTTAAAGGTGCACTATGTAACTTTTTGGTTGGGGACCCATCCCCTCTGCCGGGAATGTTCCACAGTATGGCATTAAACAGCTCTAAATTACATTTATTCAATTACAGGTGGTTTTATAGCTCAAAAATACCTAGAAAAACAGACATTCTGACATTGACTGGGAGCGGGGTCTCCTCTCCACAGATCTGACTTGTAACTGGTCCGGTTTGGTCTCCATGGTGATAGAAAGGTTTAATGCCATACTGTGAAACATTCCAGACAAAGCAAGGACCTAATCTCCACGGAGAAAAGCTCCAGAATGCATTTTTAAATAAGATGAATTGTGAAAAGTCGTGTGCCGTGTGCGCGGGCCGCACTTTGAGATCCTCTTGTACATAACGACTTTTCCAGTTTAATGTAATGAATCAAATAAGGCGGTCGGACTCATCAGGGCTGCAGTAAATGTGGTTTTAGACAAAGGCTGAATTAGCTCTATTAAGTAGAACGGCTCTGGAGCTAATGGTGCGTTTGAGTGTTGCCCGTTCACCATCACAAAGTTGTCCAACAAAAATAAAAAATAGACTTTAAATGCAACACAGTCTCATCAGCGAACAATAGAGGGCAGGAAAGTATCGGGTGCCTGAAGGTGCACGGTGGAACTTTTCCGTCAAATGCTTTTCTTCATGGAGATGTTTTTGTTTTGAATGTTTCCCAGTGTGGTGTTGGGTTTAGGTTTAGTTTATTTAAAATGGGACAGTGCAATTTCATAAAACACATGATTACACATGGTTAAAAAAGCCAGAATTATCCAGAAGGCAAAGAGCACACAATACATACAGCTCTGGAAAACAATAAGAGACCACTGCAAAATGATCAGTTTTTCTGATTTTACTACTTATAGGTTTGTGTTTGGGCAAAAGGAACATTTTTGTTTGAGTCTATAAACTACTGACAACATTTCCCCCAAATTCCAAATAAAAATATTATCGTTTAGAGCAGGGGTCGGCAACCTGCGGCTCCAAAGCCGCATGTGGCTCTTTGGTCCCTCTGATGCGGCTCAGTACATTGGTTCCTCATTTATCGCGGGGTTTACATTGTAAAAATAACCCGCGATAGGCTAAATCAGTGAAGTAGTCAGCTTTATATCACGTGTATAAATATGCGTGTATTTCACAGTTCCTCTGACCGAGGCGCAGCTGCACTGTTGCGGGTTTTGTTGTAGTGAGAACACTTCCGTGCACTCTCAGGACTGGTTCCACCGCCTGGACTCCAGGTTCCACCAGTTCGTTCTGCGGAAACATTGCCGCTACTTCCCAATGTGCATTAACCACCCGGAGAAGTGTGCGCTCGGACATGTGCACCTGCTCATCGTGGTCAAATCCGTGATAGAGTATGACCGGCGCGACTGGCCCCAGGTGAGACCCACGGCCGCGGCCCTACTGGCATGTGCCCAAATGCCAGACCGCTCAGTCCTCACTGCTTCAGAGTCACACTGCTCGTGACCAAACATTTAAATACATTTGGCAAACGCATTCTGTACCGTATAGGAGACACGGCACAGAGGAGAATGACTGACGAATCGGCAAAAGTCTACAGTCCCTTAGCCAATCAGGATGCAGAACACAATGCACGTTGATACACTATTTTTAAAAAATCAGCGAAACAGCGAGGGACCAGTGTATTTAATTAAAATGTATTTTATTTTACTTCGTTCATTTTCAAAATGTAATTCTATGGCACAAAGGTAAAAAAAAAAAAAAGTTATATGCAGTGTTATTTCATTTTAAATTTCAAAAGGGTTTTGTGGCTCCCAGTGTTTTCTTTACTGTGTGAAACGGGTCCAAACGGCTCTTTGAGTGGTAAAGGTTGCCGACCCCTGGTTTAGAGCATTTAGGCTACGTTCACACTGCAGGGCTTAATGCTCAATTCCGATTTTTTTGTGAAATCCGATTTTTTTGCGAGGCCGTTCACATTTCCAGTTAAATGCGAATTGTATGTGATCTCCAGTGTGAACGCTAAACTCCCCAAAAGTGTCCCGCATGTGCCTTGGAGGACACGATGACGTCACACGCAGCGAACGCGCTCAATGTTTACGGAAGTAGCCTAAAGTTGCTTTCGTACCAGAGCCAAAACATGTACAGCTTATTTGTTTTAAGGAGGAGACGGAGAAGGACGAGGTTTTTGGCCACAGCGTTTTGCGGGGCAGTGGCAGCAACGTCTGCAGAAAGGAACATGTGGGTGCGGAGTCACAGGCTGGAGGGGTGGGATTACTACGCGCTTCGCCGCTTCACTGATGAGTTTATATACTATTTTCGCATGACGAGAAGAACGTTTGTGTACATTTGTGAACGCCTACTTGTACCACTCTCATTGGAGGAAACACACTCAGGTCGGATGAATGCGACCTGGCCGTTCAGACTGAAGTCGCATGTCAAAAGATCGGATATGTATCGGATTTAGGACCACATATCCAAGTGGCCTGGATCGCATTTGAAAAAATCGGATCTGTGTCGTTCACACTGTCATTAGAAGATCGGATACAGGTCGCATAGAGGCAAAAAAATCGGATTTGGGTCGTTTCAGGCTGCAGTGTGAACGTAGCCTTTTTTGCAGACAAAAAAGATTCATGTTTTCAGAGCTCAAACAATGCAAAGAAACAAGATCAAATTCATTTTAAAACAACATAATACTAATGTTTACGCTTAAGAAGAGTTCAGAAATCAATATTTGGTGCAATAACTTATTTTTAATCACAGCTTCCATGCGTCCTGGCATGCTCTCCACAAGTCTTAGTCCTAGTTTAGACCTGGTTTAGTCCTGGTTCAGACCTGGTTTAGTACTTGTTTAGACCTGCTTTAGTCTTGGTTCAGACCTGGTTTAGTCCCAGTCTTTCACATTGTTCTTGAGTGACTTTATTCCACTCCTGGTGCAAGAACTGAAGTACCTCAGCTTTGTGTTTGTGTTGGAATTCACCAGACACTGGAATGGAATGGCTGTAATACATGTAGAGATGCTGATTTCAGGAAAAAAAATGCAGTGGACTCTTATTTTTTTTCCAGAGCTGTATAATAGAAAAGTAAAACACACAATGTGCAGTGTAATAAAGCTCAAATTGTGTCATTAAACAGCAGTGTTATTTTCTTTTATTTATTTACTTTTAAGAACGTTGCTGTGTTTTTCCTGCTGTTTGGATGTTTTTTTATTTTTTAATTTCTTTTAATAAATAATAATAATAATAATAATAATAATACTACTATTAATAATAATAATAATAATAATAATAATAATAATAATAATAATAATAATAATAATAATAATAATAATAATAATAATACATTTGCCCCAAACTTCTTTCTCAGATGAAGTTAAAGGTGCACAGGTGCAGGAGTACTTTTTTAAAATTTGGTTAGTACGCAGGTTTTGTGTGTTTAAATGTGTAAATAAAACAAAAAACACACAACTCCAGGTAAGTTTAAATGCTGCTTGAATTACACTTAAATGACACAGACACTGCTGCTTAAATGAGAGTGACACTGCGGCTTAAATGACACTGACACTGCTGCTTAAATGACACTTAAATAATGACTCTTAAATGACACTGACATTGCTGCTTAAAAGACACTTAAATGACACTGACACTGCTGCTTAAATGAGAATGGCACTGCTGCTTAAATAACACTGACACTGCTGCTTAAATGACACTTAAATAATGACTCTTGAATGACACCGACATTGCTGCTTAAAAGACACTTAAATGACACTGACACTGCTGCTTAAATTACACTGACACTGCTGCTTAAAATACACTTAAATAATGACTCTTAAATGACACTAGCACTGCTGCTTACAAGACACTTAAATGACACTGACACTGCTGCTTAAATGAGAATGACACTGCTGCTTAAATAACACTGGAACTGCTGCTTAAATGACACTTAAATAATGACTCTTAAATGACACTGACATTGCTGCTTAAAAGACACTTAAATTACGCTGACTGCTGCTTAAATTACACTGACACTGCTGCTTAAAATACACTTAAATAATGACTCTTAAATGACACTGACACTGCTGCTTAAATTACACTGACACTCCTGCTTAAATGACACTGGCACTGCTGCTTAAAATACTTTTAAATAATGACTCTTAAATGACACTGACACTGCTGCTTAAAAGACACTTAAATTGCACTGACACTGCTGCTTAAATGACACCATTTGAGCTTTATTCCGCTCCACATTGTGTGTTTTACCTGTTTGTATCATATACAAGTTTACTGTACTTTACTACAGGTATATGTGATGTTTTAGTCCTGGTGTTTATTGTCTTGTTTATCACATATTTATTATGTTCACTGTGGGCCTAGGGGGCGCTGTAATTTCAAATCCTGTGTGTGCAACTTGTACATATGGTTTTTGATAATAAAGCTGAGTTTGAACTTTGAAATTTGTGATGAGGAAACATTATAACACAGCTCAGAACACACTCGTAGGGTAATATGAGTCCTTTAAATATTATTGGCCTGAAGAGTGTTGTGATGTCATCTGAAACGCGGTAATTAAGACAGAAAATGGCTGCCGGTTTGTGTCCCGGGCTGAAGTAATGACACGGAGTCCTAATGTCTCTGTTACAGCGAGGGGGAGGAGGTAATTATAAAGTTCATTAGTGTAATGAGAAAAGCAGCATTTAGTAAGTCTTCATCAGTAACAGCGTCCAATACAAAACAGTCACTGCATCACAGACAAAATGGCTCACAACTTTACAAAACTGCAAACTAACTAAAGAAAAAAAAAAGCACTGTGTAACTTTTTGATTGGGGGGGTCCGTCACCTGCTTGTTTCTATGGAGATGTCGCTGCTTTGTCTAGAATGTTCCACAGTGTGACATTAAACAGCTTTACTTTACATTTCTTCAATTACAGGTGGTTTTATACAGTAGCTCAGAAATACTTTTGGGTCGCCTCTCCACAGATCTGACCTGTAACTTGGTCTGGTTTGGTCTCCGTGACGATAGAAAGGTTTAATGCCATACTGTGGAACATTTCTGACAAAGCAATAACATCTCCAAGGAGAAAAGCCACCAGAAAAGCTACAGAATGCACCTTTAAATGACACTTAAAGAGGGTGTATTCTGAAATTCTCTTAAAGGGCCTGTATCCAGTTTTTCCCTCCGTGTTTTTGAGTAAAACATGTCTTACAGATATGTTGTATGAGCAGCTCTTGAGGTCAAAGTAAGTCCTCTGTGTACCGTCCGATTCTGAAGCGTTTTATTGTCTGATAATCAGGAAGAGCTTGTTAGCATGATAGCTGTGGTTCTGGTCTCTGAAAGTGGTGAAAAAGAGCTTATACACTCAATACGGTTCATGCTGAATACCGGTGTTTTTTTTGTTTTTTTTTTATGATATGGATTTTTCATATATCCCAATCCCAGTGAGTGTGTGCGTACAAAACGTGGGGAACATAGAGCGGCGGAACGTGGCGCCGCGGGACATGCGTGGCGACAGGCGTGAGAGCTCAATTGAAAGCTCAATTCTCAGTGTGCACAGTTCGGAGGGTGATTTTAAGGGCACTCTGCGGACCACATGGGCGTCGGCGAAATGGGACAGGTCTCGCAACTACCAGATGCAGCCGCCGACTCCATTTTCTCCCGTAGAAGAAGTAGCGCGCGGCGCATGCTGGGATATATGACTGCGGGAAGTGTGCATGGATGCACAGTTGGTTCACGCCCCGATTTCCATGGAAACGACTGTGGTTTTCAGAGTGCATTTTAAGTGTGCATGGGACAAAAACGAAATCGGACAGCAGCTGTCGTGACGGAAGTGACGTATGAGCCCTTAAAGGAAAAGTAACGTTTTTTACAATTTGAGCCTTATTTCGGTAATAAAACAAGTTGTTTTACTCACCCATAGCACTTTGGTGTCATATGGAGCACTTCCGGAGATGTTTTAGATTTGCGTTAGCCTAGCGCGACTTCTAGCCATAGCTCGGGACATATAATATATTCCCCGAGCATGTAATATGCCCCGTGCGGGCTCCAAATAACACAAACTTTAGCACTTTTCAAATCATAGAAGCTCAATGTCTTAGTCTATGCTTTCGTTTGAGTCAAAAGTGGCCTCTAATCCGAGATTTATCCATAATTTACAGCTTTGCGTTTCATGTTTGGGTCCCGAGAGCTGAGAGTGAAATAAGCTGTGACTCCGCACATGCGCACTGGCGTCCTCATTTACTCGAAACTATGGCTAAATCTCCGATTACAGGCCACTTTTGACACAAACGAAAGCGTAGACTAAGACATTGAGCTTCTATGATTTGAAAAGTGCTAAAGTTTGTGTTATTTGGAGACCGCAAACATGTGCCCCGAGAACTCACGTTACGGATATCGCTAATCTAAAACATCTCCGGAAATGCTCCATATGACACCAAAGTGCTATGTGTGAGTAAAACAACTTGTTTTATTACCGAAATAAGGCTCAGATTGTAAAAAACGTTACTTTTCCTTTAAAACCACACTCCAAACTGTGCATACTGCAAATTGAGACATGGCTTCAGTGTGTGTCGAGCGGTGAACAACATGGACGGAGAAAATGTTACAGACACAGAGGAACTTATACCGAAAAGAGGAGCTGTGTCAGTCGTACGGAAGAAATTCGGCTTTAAAAAATCTGACGCCGATCGAACAACCGTATTCTGTAAATGTCGTTGGGCTAAAGTCGTAGCCGTGGGAGGCGACACGAGCGATCTGTTTCACCAGCTCCATCACAAACATGTCCTGGAATATGAAGAATGCACGAAACTAAGATCTGCATCCTCTTCCACGTCTGCGGGGAATGTTCAAGTCAGCGCCGCGACACAAAACGCCACTCGGACGTCACTCAAAGACGCGTTTGCTAAGAGGACCGCCTACGACAAGAAAAGCAAACGGTGGAACGACATTACCAACGTTGTTACTGTCCACTTCGCCAAAGACATGGAACCACTTAGTACATGAAAAAAAAATACAGTCAAATACCGTGACACCGATATAATTTTGAGAAATACCGTGATATGAATTTTTGGTCATACCGCCCAGCAGTAATCACAACTGAACCTTGCAGCTGAGGTGTCATGTCCAGTGTTTCTGTAATTATCAATAAATCAGCATTAGTTATAGAATTTAAAGGACCCGTATTACATTATGTTCTAATCTACAGTATCACAAACACACCTGGATTTGTGTTTTGTTTCACTCACGCGTGTTTAACACACAAACCCTGCAGATTTAGGCTATTTAGTTGTTCTCTCAAATAGAAAACACTCTGTTCCACCTTGTGATGTCATCATGTGGTAATACAGGAAGAGCCCCATTGTGTTTTTAAAATCCACACACCTTCACTAGACTCATTTGGATGATTTCAGCCTCTAGAATTGCCGATCTCTACTGAACAAAAGGTAAAAAGTCGCTGTTAACTTGAAAACTACCGCTTCATGACATCACAATGTGGAACAGAGCGTTTTGAGATCTAGACAGACTCAAACATGTGCGAATGAAACAAAACACAAGTCCAGGTCTTTTTTGATGAGGCAACAGCATTATAACGTGGCTTAAAGTCATTTTGTGTCATATAGGACCTTTAAAATCTCTGACACATGTTCTGGGACTTGAACCAGGGACCTCGTTGTTCATGGGATGACCTCTGCATTCGTCCTCCATCTTGTCCCTGCGTCTCTCCCTGACACAGCGGACGTCCTGTTGACATGTGACAGTTCTGACAGTGAGTGAGTGAGCGAGCGTCTCGGAGGAGAAACAGAGAAATTATTACAAACACAAAATCCATCTTGCATTGGTCTTTTTTATTTATTTATTTTTTTTAATTTGCAGCTTATTCAGTGTTTTTTCTCCCTACATAAAATTAACAACAAAGTAAGGGTACATAAAAAGAAAAATAAACAGTAACGATAATGATAATAACCAGGAATCAGGAAGGTTTTTATTGCCATATGAGTGAACAGGTTCACAACATTAGGATGGTTACAACAGCGTGGAAAACAGATGCAGCACAATCAATGACAATATTCACAAACATATTACGACAACAACAATTGAACAGGTAAAACACACGGCGTTTTTTTCATTGGTGACAAACGGACGGGTGGGAAGGGGAGCAGTCCAGAAAAATCGATAATTGATTAGAAACTGAAGCAGAGGCAGACATTTACTAAATAGCAGAGGGTTTTACATAAAACATATCAGTGTGAGCCGAATGTGGAATGCCTTGTTTTGTAGAGTGCTGTGTGAGATAAGGCCGCAGCTGTCGACCTTGGACGTGTTTGTGCAGAAGCAGAGTCAAAACGAAGCAAAGTCCAGTTGAATCACATTTTCAGGAGAATTGATTACACCAGGGAATTTAACATAATCGATACATTTTTAGCAGAACCCTGGTTTCTGCCAGGCCCCCAACTTCATGCCACCAAACAGGACTGTGCGACGAAGTATTAATGAACCAATATTATAGTTCATAGTTAGCTTTATTGTTGAATTCTGCCATATGCATACGACATACAGTGATTTTTATTGTATGCTATATCTTTATGTCTGGGACTACGGATGGAAATTAGCACTTGTGCTAAATCCAGCATATTTACGTCGGTTTGTGTGATCTTATACAAATTGTGCGTTCATTAATGTGCATTGTCCCTTCCAAATAAATGAATAAATAAATAATCGAAATTTCGTTACCCCCTGGCCAAGCAGTGATAGTGACGGCAGGGAGGGGCCGCAGTGCATGTGTGCGCCGCCATCTTGGAGATAACAGAGTAGAAAAAGATGCAAGTACAATCAATAACAATATTCACAAACATATTACGACAAAAACAATGGGACAGGTAACACAAGGTGTCTTTTTGTTTGGTAAACAAACGGGAGGGTGGGGACGGGGAGCAGAACAGAGTTTTGATGAAATTGAATTTAAACTGAAGCTGAGGTGAACATTACTAAATAGACAGGGCAGAGTGTTTACAGAATACATGTTCAGAGTGTTCCAAACTAATTGATATGTCTTTTGTTTATAGTGTGCCGTGATAAAACCACAGAAAATAAATAAATAAATCATAATTTATCAGTCAAAATCAAATTCAGTTGAAATTATGAATGGGCTTTGGGTTTTATTTACTTTTTTACTGTCTTGAAGAAGTGATTGATTTTATTTTTTTTTAAGCTTTCAAACATGTTATAACAGTGTTCCCTCATCAAAAACATGCCTGAAGACATTTTAGATGTCATCCATGTATGTTTGAGTAACTTAACGATCTTTCCTGGGCCATATTCATAAGATTCTGTACAAAATTTCACCCACAGGCCCACGTCACCCACGCTCCCACACGTCAATTCTCCAAAAACATACTAAAATATGATTTTAGGGGGGGGGGGGCATGTTAATACGTTGTTTTCGTGGAATATTGCATTTTCAAAACAATAAAAGGGAACATGGTGATCTAAATATGTGATGTGTTAGCAGTGAACACCAAGTAAAATACCTCGTCTTTAATTAAGTGATGGGACTAAATTGTGATTAAACCAGGACTCAGAACAGGACTCAGAACAGGACCAAAACAAGTCAACATCAGAAATAAACCTGGATCAAACCAAGACTAAACCAACTACATTTCAAATAGAGCTACTGAACTGGGCAGTGAGGGGAGTGAAGGGGGAGGAAGGCAAGGTTATTATAGTTATAACAAAAACGAACAAAAAAAAAAAAAAACGCCTCCTTTCCTTTGATAATCGCTGTCTGTTCACCCTGGTTGGTCACTACTTTAGGTAAACGATAGAACTGCAGGTGTTTTTCTCTGTCCGATCTATTGTGACGCAGAGGACCCGACAATAGTTTGACCATTTTGCTTTTTTTAACTTGGCGGCAAGTGCAATGTTTGCTTTGTTTCGAGTATTTCCGACATGGCCGATTTCCGGATTATGACGTTGTGTGAAAACACACAACAGGGGGTCCTCAGGTTACGACGTTGATCCGTTCTTAAGACGCGTCGTAACCTGAATTTCATCGTAAGTCGGAATTTGATTTTGATCTTCCAACCAAAGCACCAATAACCTTTCCATCTCAATAATTAGACCACTACGCTGCTTGGTTATCACTGCCGCTTTCATAGGAGCAGATCAGAGCCCACATCAGGTACTTCCGCCCACATTGGGCACGCACACGAGGCCGTCTTCTTCTCCCTACAACCACAACAGAGCGTATTCTTCCGCCGTGCGCCGCGCGCCGTTCGCGTTTGTTTACGTCGCTTACCACGCTAAACCGCGTAAGACAGAATGACGCGTAATATTTTTTTTTTTTTTTTTAATAAACCATGAAACGGCGTAAGTCAAGACCGTCGTAACCCGAGGACCCCCTGTATATGCATATGTTTAATGTCATACTGTGGAACATTCCAGGCAAAGCAAATGACGGACCCTCCAGCAGAAAAGTTCCACAACGCACCTTAAACTTTGAAATTCCATTACCAAACTTTTCCCCCGTTTAACACTAACGCTCCCTCCATTACCTGTTCACAGTCACTCAACGAGAACTCATCAAACCGCTCCTTCGCCGCACGTTTTTTCCAACCACCAAACTTAAAACTTTACAACAAAACCGGTTGTTAACGATTCCCCGCAGCGCTCGCGAGATTGTTTATTAAATCTTTGGTAATTAAAAACATATATTTGCGTTCTCCTCATCAGGACGTTAGCGCGCGGAGGCTAATTGCTCGCTGATAAAATGGTCTTACTCGGCTGGGTCCAAAGCGTGCGGCGTTGGGGACTTGTTGGATGTGGCGTCGCAGTGAGGAGGTAATGGAGGAGTCTTGTAATAGTACTATTAGTCTAATGGAAGCATCGTTAGGAGCTTGATTGTAACATTAGATGCCTTCACACTTTGCTGCTCACTATTAGGATTTGAGTTCTGTGATATCAGTGTCTATAAAGATTGGATTCGTTTCAATCAATTTGTACTTGTAGCTCTGATTTAATTGGAAATACTTTGTTTACATCGTCGCGAAGAGCGCTTATATCCCGAGAACTTTTTTCTTTTTCTTTTTAAAGACTTTGTATTACAGAAGTTTGTCCTCTGCTTTTGACAACATCTACATTTTGGCACTGAGCAGGAGATTGTACAAGATATAATGAAGAAAATTAAATGCTTTTCTCCATGGATATGTCATTAATCTGCCTGGAATGTTCCACAGTGTGACTTTAAACAGCTCTACTTTACATTTTTTTACATTACAAGTGGTTTAAAAGCTCAAACATACCTATAAAAACAGGCATTCTGACTGTAAGCGGGGTCGCCTCTACACAGATCTGACCTGTAACTTGGTCCGGTTTGGTCTCCGTGAAGAGAGAAAGGTTTAATGCCATACTGCGGAACATTTCAGGCACACGTCCTCCAGCCCTTAGTCCTCACACATGGTTCTGTCTTAGTCCAGTTTTCTGTTCTGGTTTAGTTCTGGGTAAGTCCTTGAGTCCTGGGTTCATTTTGAGTTTAATTTAAAGGTGCACTGTGTAACTTTTCTAGACGAGCACGCCACAAACTTGTCTCCAGATGTTAGTTGTTTACGCAGAATGTTCCACAGTGTGGCATCAAATTTATCCGTCAAGTATTCAGTGCTATAAACACCTGTAGTTGAATGAATGCAACGTAAGACAAACCTTTATTTGTCCTTTATTTGTCCCACGATGGGGAAATCACAGTGTTGCAACGTAAAGTTCAACAACAACAGGTGAATAAGAACATACATTTAACGTCACATGCCACATCACTATGGAGACAAGCAGATAGAAGACCTTCCAGCAGAAAAGTTGGTGGACGGCAGTTGGTGTTCTTTATACTTGAGCCGTTTGTACAAAAAGTACAATAAAACTAATTTATAAGGCTAATTTTTATTTTTTATTTCATGCCAGTGTAAAAAAAATATAGTACAAGTAAAGCTTTAGGGGCCGTTTAGACGAGGACGATTGCGACTGAAAACGACAAAATATTCTATCGGAAGTGTCTTTCGTTTACACGGCGGCGGCGGCGTCGGGCTCTGAAACCACAAAAATCTGAAGACTCCTTCCAGAGTGTGGAGTTCTGAAGACGGCCCGGGTCGCGTCTCCGTCTAAATGGCAAGAAGCGCAAAACATGTTCACGTCGCATACACATGACGTCACACTGGATGCGCCAAGCCGGTAAAAACAATAACAAACATGTCTGACTACCTTGATACCGCGGATGTTCAAGTTGCGCTAGCAGCTCTAGTCAACATACAAGAGTCATTTCAACAATTGTATAAAATGTATACGGATACCATAGGTGAACAGAGACGGGTAAAATAAACTATTAGAAAATGACAATTTTGCGCATGCTCGCCGACATGCCGCCGCTCTATCACAGTGCCACCTAGCGGCCTGGCATGCATATTCAATCGAATTCGCCCACTTTTGCGTCTTCGTATAAACAAACATTTCCTGTTGAGAACGCTCGTCTAAACGCGGATAAAAAATTGAAGACGAGACGCCACTTTTGCGTCTTCTGTTTTGATCGTTGCCGTATAAATGTAGCCTTAGATATCTCTTAAGTGTCTCACCGTGAGAGACAAGCAGATAGAAGACCTTCCAGCAGAAAAGTTGTTGGAAGGCAGTTGGTGTTTAGCATGTTGTCTGAACAAACAGTAAAATAAAACAAATTTATAAAGCTGATTTTTATTATTTTTATTTCATGCCAGTGTAAAAAAATATATATATAGTATAAGTAAAGCTCACCATGAGAGACAAGAAGATAGAAGACCTTCCAGCAGAAAAGTTGGTGGAAGGCAATTGATGTTTCACACCTGGTCCATGTTCTTGAACAAAAAGTAAAATAAAACAAATTTATAAGGCTGATTTTTTATTTATTTTATTTCATGCCGGTGTAAAAACAAATAGTATAAGTAAAGCTCTAGATATCTCTTTCAGTGTCACCATGAGGGACAAGCAGGTAGAAGAACTTCCAGCAGAAAAGTTGGTGGAAGGCAGCAGTTTTGTTCTTTCTACTTGAGCTGTTTGAACAAAAAGTCAAATAAAACTCCTTTATAAGGCTGATTTTTTATTTTTCATTTCATACCAGTGTAAAAAAGTAAATCTGTAGATATCTCTTTCAATCTCAATAGAAGACCTTCCAGCAGAAAAGTTGGTGGAAGGCAATTGGTGTGGTGTGGTCTGTATTCTTTCTACTTGAACAAAAAAGTGAAACAAAACTCATTTATAAGGCTGATTTTTATTATTTTTTTCATGCCAGTGTAAAAAAGTAAATCTGTAGATATCTTTTTCAATCTCACTGTCCTTTTGCCACTCTCCAGGTCCAATCTCCAGACTGGCAGGTGCAGTACCTGGTCTCAGCCTGTAGGTGTCTCTCTTTTTCTTCAGTAGTGAGTGGGGGGCCTCTCGTTTCAGCACTTCACTGTACTCCTCCTCCTGTACGGCTGTCCGTTTGGCAAAGAGTTATCCCCACAATTCATGATGAGAATGATTTCGGTCATTTTTGGTTGATTTCCAAAAATACAAATAACATTTAAGTGCGTTTGTGTTTGTGTTTTTCTAATTCTGGCTTGGCTGGGTGGGATAGCACCTGTGGTCAATATTTATCATATTTTACATCAGTTAAAGCTGCATTGTGTATTTTCATGGAGACCAATCCAGACCAAGTTACAGGTCAGATCTGTGGAGAGGCGACACCGCTCACAGTCAGAATGTTTGTTTTTTAGGTATTTGTAGGCTTTAAAACCACTTCTAATTTAATAAACGTAAAGTAGAGCTGTTTAAGGTGACGGAGCCCCAACAAAAAGGTTACACAATGCAAGTTTAACGAAAAAAAGAGCGCTTATATCCCAAGAACTTTATTCTTTTTCTTTTTAAAGACTTTATATTACAGAAGTTTGTCCTCTGCTTTTGACAACATCTACATTTTGGCACTGAGCAGGAGATTGTACAAGATATAATGAAGAAAATTAAGAAAAAGAAAGCAAGTTAAATGCTTTTCTCCATGGATATGTCATTAATCTGCCTGGAATGTTCCACAGTGTGACTTTAAACAGCTCTACTTTACATTTATTCAATTACAGATGGTTTAAAAGCTCAAAAATACCTATAAAAAGAGGCATTTTGACTGTGAGCGGGGTCGCCTCTCCACAGATCTGACCTGTAACTTGGTCTGGTTTGGTCTCCATGAAGATAGAAAGGTTTAAGACTCCGCTCACAGTCAGAATCCCTGTTTTTCTAGGTGTTTTTGAGCTATAAAACCACCTGAAACTGAATAAATGCAGTAGAGCTGTTTAAGGTGACAGGCCCCTAACAAAAAATTTACACAATGCAAGTTTAAGGGGAAAAAAAGCAGAACAGGAAGTAGCGCTGAGTTCTAAAACAGAATCCCTCGACTTTCAGCACCACGGAAAGCTCTATCCAAAACGCAAATATTTTAATTTACAAGCAAAGAAGATGCTGTCAATATTTTTTTATATATATAAATAAAATAATAACTGTCGTGTAATTTAGATGATGGTTTTGGTCTTTGTTTACATTACGGTTGCTAGGTAAAAGTTATGGAAATACCTCTAGGCCTTTTAAATAAACTTTGCCAAAATAAAAATAAAAATAAAAACAAAATATGCAACATTTTTGGTAAAGCCTTAAGTTCAGTTAAAGCGTAGCCGATAGTGATGCAAAGATATCAAAATCAAAATCCCTCGGTGCGATATTTTAACGGTTCGATGTTTTGCGGAGGCTTACAAAATTATAAATATGCTACTTTTTCCTTTTTAAAACCTTGGAAAAGCCTTTGGTACTGTTAAGATTTAAAAGTGACATGACGTGGTACTTCTTGATGCTTTTATATGGCTCCTTAATGGTTCCCTAATACTGTAAATGAATCCTTCTTCAAAATCAACACTCAGTGCATGAGAAACAGAGATAAGATGAGAAAGAGTCATAAATGTCACTCTGGAACACTCCATTATGGGCGTTGTTGCTTGAATGCAAATGAGGAGGACAGAGATGGCCTTTAGTAGGAGGTGGGGGCGTGGCCAAACTCTCCACTCTTTCCTTTTCAGCTGTGCCCTGTGCGCTCTGACCCACTTCCGTGTTTTTGCACGGAGGGAGAGATGAGAAGCGTTCCATTGAAAAATAAACACATTTCCACAGAAAATAAAATTAAACCACTGCTGTTTCAGATGTCCACAGGCTCAGATAAAGGACTTCTGAGCCTAGAAACACTTGCAAGTTCCTCCAGGCAAATAAAAAAACGTATTTCGCATTGCGTAGCTCCTCCGCAGTCCAAACTCTCTGGGCGTGATTTACAGAGATGCTGAGTAGAGACAGACGGGGGTGGAACTGCATTTACATTTCTTTTTTCTAGCTGACGTCAATAAGGTGCCTTGTTCAAACTCGCCCGTTTGAGCTCTGATTTTTTCTAACACAGAAAAGGATCGCAAATGCTCAGTTTAGACATTTCGCAACTTTTAACAATGATGGGGGCTAAACAGGGGGGGGGGGGGGGGCTAAACAGGGTAGGGGAGCTCACATTAACGTTCAAAAACCTCAGAAAGTGAAAATTTCATGCCATGGGACCTTTAAAACAGTTATTTCTTCATGTATTCTGCGCTGACTGCTGCAAAGGATCATGGTCTATGTAGTTTTTTGGCAAGGCAAGTTTATTTGTAAAGCACAAAGTAATTCAAAGTGCTTTACAGAACAAGAAATACAATAAAATCACAAATAAAGACACTAGAATCACCATAACGATTCATTTAAGCGGAGAGATTTTTAATTTGATATACCGTGAGGGCCTCCGGTTTTATGGTAAGACGTTTGACGATACGATTTCACCAATAACCGATATTTCCGTTATTGGTGCATCCTTAGTAACCCGTCTTTGCACTTTATTCAAACAGCCGGCCACAAAACAGGGGAGCGAAAATAGTAAACAATAAATATTTATCTAATCGATCATTTAAAAATACCTTAAATGTCCCACAGTGTGACATTAAACAGCTCTACTTTACATTTATTCAATTACTGGTGGTTTTATAGACATTCTGACTGTGAGTGGGGTCGCCTCTCCACAGATCTGACCTGTAACCTGGCCTGGTTTGGTCGCCTTAAAGAAGAAGTAATGTTTATTTACAATCTGAGCCTTATTTCGGTAATAAAACAAGTTGTTTTACTCACCCATATCACTTTGGTGTCATATGGAGCACTTCCAGAGATGTTTTAGATTTGCGATCTCCATAATGTGAGTTCTCGGGGCACATGTTTGTGGTCTCCAAATAACACAAACTTTAGCACTTTTCAAATCATAGAAGCTCGATGTCTTAGTCTATGATTTCGTTTGGTCAAAAGTGGCCTGTAATCCGAGATTTAGCCATAGTTTCGAGTAGATGAGGACGCCAGTGCGCATGTGCGGACTGTGCTCTCAGCTCCCGGGACCCAAACATGAAACGCAAAGCTGTAAACTATGGCTAAATCTCGGATTACAGGCCACTTTTGACTCAAACGAAATCGTAAACTAAGACATCGAGCTTCTATGATTTGAAAAGTGCTAAAGTTTGTGTTATTTGGAGCCCGCACGGGGCATATTACATGCTCGGGGAATATATTATATGCCCCGAGCTATGGCTAGAAGTCGCGCTAGGCTAACGCTAATCTAAAACATCTCTGGAAGTGCTCCATATGACACTAAAGTGCTATGGGTGAGTAAAACAACTTGTTTTATTACTGAAATAAGGCTCAGATTGTAAAAAAACGTTACTTCTCCTTTAATACTGCGAAACATTCCAGACAAAGTAATATTATCTCATCTCATACACAGGAAGATACAGAGATAGAGTAAAATAAAATACAAATACAAAATAACAATAATAAAGCCAGAGTAAATCAGTTGTAGTAGTAGTAGTAGGAGTTGTTGTAGTAGTAGTAGTAGTAGTTGTAGTAGTAGTAGCAGTTGTAGTAGTAGTAGTAGTAGCAGTTGTAGTAGTAGCAGCAGCAGTTGTAGTAGTAGCAGCAGTTATAGTAGTAGTAGTTGTAGTAGTAGTAGCAGTTGTAGTAGTAGTAGTAGTAGTAGTAGCAGTTGTCGTAGTAGTAGTAGCAGTTGTCGTAGTAGTAGCAGTTATAGTAGTAGTAGTAGTTGTTGTTGTAGTAGTAGTAGCAGTTGTAGTAGTAGTAGTTGTAGTAGTAGTAGCAGTTGTAGTAGTAGTAGCAGTTGTAGTAGTAGTAGTAGTAGTAGTAGCAGTTGTAGTAGTAGCAGTTATAGTAGTAGTAGTAGTAGCAGTTGTCGTAGTAGTAGCAGTTATAGTAGTAGTAGTAGTAGTTGTTGTAGTAGTAGTAGCAGTTATAGTAGTAGTAGTAGTAGTAGTTGTAGTAGTAGTAGTAGTAGTAGCAGTTGTAGTAGTAGTAGTAGTAGTAGTAGCAGTTGTAGTAGTAGCAGCAGTTATAGTTGTAGTAGTAGTAGTAGTAGTAGCAGTTGTAGTAGTAGCAGCAGTTATAGTTGTAGTAGTAGTAGTAGTAGTAGTAGTAGTAGTAGTAGCAGTTGTCGTAGTAGTAGTAGTAGTAGTAGTAGTAGTAGTAGTAGTAGTAGTAGTAGTAGTAGCAGTTGTTCGAAGTAAAACACGCCCTCGTTTTCTCATATGCAGTGTAAGTCTTGGGAAATGTATGTCGGCTGTAATATTCACAGACTCTTCAGGCCTCATCCTTTTCTTTCTCTCTCTCTCTCTTTTGTAGTTTTGATTTCTCTCCTCCATCTGCATTCTGCTCCTCCTCCTCTCTTCTGCTCGTCTCTCCTCTCACACTCGCCTTTGTTTTGCTCCAATTTCAGCCTCAAACGCCTGATTTTCACAGCGGTCCGAGCAGACGCACACACACATGCACAGACACACACAGTTTTGGCATACAAATAACGGGAATAATGATAACGTGCTCTGTTCTGTCCCTCTTCAGAAAAACGCTGGTGTGGAGCACAGGGTTTGGTGAATCTGTTTGTTTGGGTAAAGTCTGACTGTCCCTAAAAAATATAATGTACACAAAATCTGGGCTGGACAAGTTAGTCCTGGTTTAGTCCTGGTTTGGTCTTGTACTGGCTTAGACGTGGTTTAGTCCTGGTTTAGTCCCGGTTTAGTCCTGGTTTAGTCCTGGTTTAATCCTGTCTGCAATTTCCCCACTGTGGGACAAATAAAGGATTATTTTATCTTATTTTATCCCAGTTTAGTCCTGGTTTAGTCCTGGTTTAGTCCTGGTTTAATTCCAGTTTAATCCAGGTTTAATCCCAGTTTAGTCTTGGTTTAGTCCTGGTTTAATCCCAGTTTAATCCTGGTTTAATCCCAGTTTAGTCTTGGTTTAGTCCTGGTTTAATCCCAGTTTAATCCTGGTTTAATCCCAGTTTAGCCCTGGTTTAGTCTTGGTTTAGTCCTGGTTTAATCCCAGTTTAGTCCTTGTTTAGTCCTGGTTTAGTCCTGGTCTAGTCCTGGTTTAGTCCTGGTTTAGTCCTGGTCTAGTCCTGGTTTAGTCTTGGTTTAGTCCTGATTTAATCCCAGTTTAATCCTGGTTTAATCCCAGTTTAGTCTTGGTTTAGTCCTGGTTTAATCCCAGTTTAATCCTGGTTTAATCCCAGTTTAGCCCTGGTTTAGTCTTGGTTTAGTCCTGGTTTAATCCCAGTTTAGTCCTTGTTTAGTCCTGGTTTAGTCCTGGTCTAGTCCTGGTTTAGTCCTGGTCTAGTCCTGGTTTAGTCTTGGTTTAGTCCTGATTTAATCCCAGTTTAATCCTGGTTTAATCCCAGTTTAGTCCCGGTTTAGTCCTGGTTTAGTCATGGTTTAATCCTGTCTGCAATTTCCCCATTGTGGGACAAATAAAGGATTATTTTATCTTATTTTATCCCAGTTTAGTCCTGGTTTAGTCCTGGTTTAGTCCTGGTTTAGTCCTGGTTTAGTCCTGGTTTAATCCCAGTTTAATCCAGGTTTAATCCTGGTTTAGTCTTGGTTTAGTCCTGTTTTAATCCCAGTTTAATCCAGGTTTAATCCCAGTTTAGCCCTGGTTTAGTCTTGGTTTAGGCCTGGTTTAATCCTGGTTTAGTCCTGGTTTAGTCCTTGTTTAGTCCTGGTCTAGTCCTGGTTTAGTCCTGGTTTAGTCCTGGTCTAGTCCTGGTTTAGTCTTGGTTTAGTCCTGGTTTAATCCCAGTTTAATCCTGGATTAATCTCAGTTTAGCCCTGGTTTAGTCTTGGTTTAGTCTTGGTTTAGTCTTGGTTTAGTCCTGGTTTAATCCCAGTTTAGTCCTCGTTTAGCCCTGGTTTATTCCTAGTTTAATTCCAGTTTAGTCCTGGTTTAGTCATGTTTAGTCCTGGTATGGTCCAAGTTTAGTCCTAGTTTAGTCCTGGTTTAATCCCAGTTTAGTCCTGGTTTAATCCCAGTTTGGTCCTGGTTTATTCCTGGTTTATTCCTGGTTTAGTCCTGGTTTATTCCTGGTTTAGTCCTGGTGGCACCACATTGTGATGTCACTAAAACAGGAAGTTCTCCGTTGTGATTTTAACTCCATCCATACACCTACTCTAGAATCATTTGGATCATTTCAGTCCTGGAATTGCCGATTTCTACTGAACTAAAGATAAAAGGAGCTGTGCACTTGAAAACCACCACTTCATGACATCAGAAGGTGGAAAAGAGTGTTTTTGGAGATGTAGACACCCCAGTAGGCCATGTTTGGTTCTTGACTGGAAAAAGGTGTCTTCCCCTCTCCAGGTGGGTGGAGAGTCCCTGCCTCAGGTGGAGGAGTTCAAGTATCTCGGGGTCTTGTTCTCGAGTGAGGGGAGGATGGAGCGTGAGATTGACAGGCGGATCGGTGCAGAGTCGGCACTGATGCGGGAAGACCCAGGACACACTGGAGGCACTATGTCTCCCGGCTGGCCTGGGAACACCTTGGGCTCCCCCCGGAGGAGCTGGAGGAAGTGTCCGGGGTGAAGGAAGTCTGAGAGTCCCTGATTAGACTGTTGCCCCCGCGACCTGACCCCGGATAAGAGGAAGAAAATGGATGGATGTTTTTGAGGTTGTAACAGCATTATAACACGGCTCAAAACTCACAGGAGTCCATTTTGTGTAATATAAAAGCTTTAAAGGAATTAAAAGTGTTTCATGTTGAAAATTACACACACAAAAAGATCAGAATCTACTTAAAATTTTATAATTCGGCATGATTCATGAACAGTTTTTTGCATCTTTTATCAGTTTTGTTATTATACACAGATGATCTGCAGTTTAGTCCTAGTTTAATCCCAGTTTAGTTCTGGTTTAGTCCTGTTTAGTCCTGGTTTAATCCCAGTTTAGTCTTGGTTTAGTCCTGGTTTAATCCCAGTTAATCCTGGTTTGGTCTTGGTTTAATCCTGGTTTAGTCCTGGTTTAGTCCCAGTTTAGGACTGGTTTAGTTCTGGTTTAATCCTGGTTTAATCTCAGTTTAGTCTTGGTTTAGTCCTGGTTTAATCCCAGTTTAGTCCTGGTTTGGTCTTGCTTTAGTCCTGCTTTAGTCCTGGTTTAGTCCTGGTTTAGTCCTGGTTTAGTTCTGGTTTAATCCTGGTTTAATCCCAGTTTAGTCATGGTTTAGTCTTGGTTTAGTCTTGGTTTAGTCCTGGTTTAATCCCAGTTGAATCCTGGTTTAGTCTTGGTTTAGTCCTAGTTTAATCCCAGATTAGTTCTGGTTTAATCCTGGTTTAATCCCAGTTTAGTCCTGGTTTAGTCTTGGTTTAGTCTTGGTTTAGTCCTGGTTTAATCCCAGTTTAGTCCTGGTTTAGTCCTGGTTTAGTCTTGGTTTAATCTTGGTTTAGTCCTGGTTTAATCCCAGTTTAGTCCTGGTTTGGTCTTGCTTTAGTCCTGGTTTAGTCCTGGTTTAGTCCTGGTTTAGTCTTGGTTTAGTCTTGGTTTAGTCCTGGTTTAATCCCAGTTTAGTCCTGGTTTAGTCTTGGTTTAGTCTTGGTTTAGTTCTGGTTTAATCCCAGTTTAGTCCTTGTTTAGTCCTGGTTTAGTCTTGGTTTAGTCTTGTTTTAGTCCTGGTTTAATCCCAGTTTAGTCCTGGCTTAGTCCTGGTTTAGTTCTGGTTTAATCCTGGTTTAATCCCAGTTTAGTCCTGGTTTAGTCATGTTTAGTCCTGTTTAGACATGATTCATGAACAGTTTTTTGCAGCTTTTATCAGTTTTGTTATTATACACAGATGATCTGCTCGATTGTCTCATTTAGTTTTCATTCAAAACAACATTATCGACACTCTCCTGTGGACAGTGCGCGCCCGGTGTGTGTGAGCTGTTAGCATGTAGCCTGTTAGCCCCGGGAGCTGTCAGGACTCATCAGAAGAGTGTCCAGTCAAAACAGCCGGAGCTTCTGTCCAGTCTGCAGTGTCCTCCACCCTCCTGCCCCGGCTGGGACCACCTTGAGCCCCGGATTAGACCAGACCCACTGCTCACAGCATGAAAACAAGTCCAGATTTACATTTGGGGTTTCGCTGCTGTCACTCTACAGTTTAAACAGGAATTCCTCTAAACAATAAAGCGCTCATATTTCACATTTTTATTTTCTGATCTGTTATAATGTTGTCTCTGCAGGAAGTGGGCGAGGAAATCCCGCCCACAGAGGAGACAAAACGAGGAGAAAGGATTTAACCTCCTCAATGAGACCAATAAAGTCTGATTTGTTTATCCGTCGTCTGCTCCTGAAGCCTCCCTCAGGTTTACTCCTTCCTTCCGTGGTTTTATTTGGAGCGCCGTTTAGTATGACACATTTGACAGACAGATGAAAAATGGAGGATCAAGGAGAAGGAAGCGAGGAAAGAGAAATGAGATGCAGCCTCTGTTGTGACAATACAGGAAGTATTTTGTGTAATATAGAAGCTTTAAAGTTGCAGTATAATTATGGGCCTGTTTACACGAGAACGCTTACGGGTAAAAACGACAAAATATTTTATCGGAAGTGCCTTTCATTTAGACGGTGACGGAAAACTTGAATACACTCCGCCGTAGTGTTTTCATCTACACTGCCCAAGACACAAAACTCTGGTCAAATCTGTCCATATATCAGTGTACAGGACTAAACCATGACTAAAACCAGGACTGAACTAGGACTAAACCAGGACTAAAACCAGGACTAAACCCAGGACTGAACCAAGACTAAACCAGGACTAACCCAGGACTAACACCAAGACTGAACCAGGACTAAACCAGTACTAAAAGCAGGTCCGAACCAGGACTAAACCAAACCTGACAAAACCATGACTAAAACCAGGACTAAACCAGGACGGACAAAACCATGACTAAAACCAGGACTAAACCAAGACCGAACCAGGACTAAAACCAGGACTAAGCTAGGACTAAAACCAAGACTTGAACCAGGACTAAACCAGGACTGACAAAACCATGACTAAAACCAGGACTAAACCAAGACCGAACCAGGACTAAAACCAGGACTAAGCCTAAGCAGATTTCCTCCCGAAAACGCTCGTCTAAACGCAGAATAAAAAGTGAAAATGCGATGCCACTTTTGCGTCTTCTGTTCAGAACGTCATCATATAAACGTAATGTAAGCCTCAGTTACTACGTTTACATGAGAGCTTTAATTCCCAATAAAAATAATTTAATTCTGAAAAAAAAAAAAAAAAAAAGCCAAATTAATTTATTCCTTGATGATGTAAATGTTTATTCTTAAAAATAATTCTGGTTGTTCAGCGTATGCTTGTTGGGTCGCCCTTCTAACGTGATCCCGACGATTCCGCTCCACCACTCCGGACTTTCATCCACTGCCCTTTGGATTTGCAGCGGGATGTGGGAGTGGGTTGAGGTGGAGCAGCTGGTGACTCAGTTTGTCTTCTTCCTCCTTCTCCGACGCTCTTCCCTTCTCCTCCTCAGCGACCAACGTAAAGCGGGAGGATAGAATTCTCCAGCTGCTGCTTCATTATCATTGGAACGACTGCAGAAAAAAACGACAAACCGAGATGAAAAAAAAAAAACAGGTAGCAGCGGAAGTTTGCGTTTTCTTCCGGTTGACGTTCTGATTGGACAGGGATATGAACGTATTTACGTCGACCGGAAGAAAACGCAAACTTCAGGTGCTACCAACTTTTTGTCATCTCGGTTTGTCATCAAACGTGACTCAAACATTTTCCGCAGTCGTTCCGATGATGACTTCCTACCACACGATGACATCGCCAGGTGGAACAGAACGTTTTCTGTTTGAGAAAAAAAAACTCAGCCTAAATATGCAGGGTTTGTGCGTTAAATGAATGAAACAAAACACAAATCCAGGTATATTTTTGACGAGGAAACAATATTACAACAAAACAGTGTAATACGGGCTCTTTAAACATCTCCAGTGACTCTCAAATTAATTCAAAATTTTAAAAAAATGTTTGAGCAACTTACACTTTGAAAAATATAATGTAAAAATTAGGGCTGTCAGTTTAACACGTTAATTAGATTAATTAATTACACTGCAAATTAACGTGTTATAAAAATTAACGCAATTGATTATGAGCGGCAATTCAATGCGCGCATTTTAAATTTGGTGTGTGGCGAGCAAATCGCTGCCAGGGCCTTTGAATGGCAAGTTTATTTATAAAAAGAATGAAGACAAGATCAACAAGAACGCCGTGATTTGGAGCTTTTGTCAAAAATAATTTTCCGATCACCGAAGCTGCTCCAGCCTGACGGATCATTTAAACACGTCCGGACAAGTTCCATCATTACCGGTGATAGAGCGAGTGTGAGCGCACTTCAACAAACCAACAAACCACCAAACCACCAAACCACCAAACCAACAAACCAACAAACCAACAAACCAACAAACACCAAACCAACAAACCAACAAACCAACAAACCAACAAACCAACAAACCAACAAACACCAAACCAACAAACCAACAAACCAACAAACCAACAAACCAACAAACCAACAAACACCAAACCAACAAACCAACAAACCAACAAACCACGCTCACAGAATTTGGGAAATGAATGATCAAGGCGACCACTTGAAAACCGACAAACTCAATCATAAAGTGGGTTAGTTCGTTCGTTCGCTCACTCACAATCTCTCTCACACACTCTTAAAATGCGATTAATTAACTCATTGAGTGTCGGAGATATCGATTGACGTCATGTTTAATCCAAACGTTGAGTGCCGTGATGTCTATAGACGTCAAAGACGTTTTTCAGCGGGGGTCGCTAGGATACGACCTGGAGCAACTTTTAAGGTGTAATTCATACCTCCCAACCTGTAGGTAGCGATCTTGTGTATTATTATCTGCAGATCGGAGTCCCGGAAGAGAGGAAGAGATTAGCGTGTGTACTGTGTTGTGGCGAGAGACGCAAGATGGCGAGTCGAGGGAACGCGGAAAACAGGGATGAAAGAGTTCCGCATTTTAGCGGATCTCCGCTTTTTTTCAGCCGCTGGGTCTTTTTTTTTTTTATATATATATCTGTGCAAATTCGTTGAGAAAGATTTTGGGTGTATATATATGTATAGTTGTGTTTAGGGTTGCCAACCGTCCCTTGAAAAATGGAATCGTCCCGTATTCAGAACAAAAGTAGGTCACACATCTCACACATCTTTATACAGCGCTTTTCCACCTTCAAGGCACCCAAAGCGCTTTACAACAAGGAACCACTCACCCATTCACACACACATTCACACACCAGTGTACGCAGACACTGGGGGCGAGGCGGGTTAAGTGTCTTGCCCAAGGACACAACGGCAGCATTCATCTGTGGGAGCTGGAATCATACCTGCCAACCTGTGGGTCAGTGGATGTGACCGCTCAACCACTGATGTTGCTTATGTCAAGAGCGGGATTTGGACCGCCAACCTTTGGATCAGTGGACAAACGCGCAACCAACTAAGCTACTGCCGCCCGTATTAAACTTGTACCGGTGTGCGGGCCGCGCGAGCCAGTGTCTGGAGCCGCGGACACCGCACGGCACCGAGCGAGTGAGCGCGCACGCGCAGCTCTTTCGCAACAGCGTGTACCTTTGCGTCCCAACGTGTATCACAGAGCGGCTTAAACTTTAAACCTTGACTTTCCGCTTTTTTCATGATTGGGCACTTTCATCCCTGGGAAAAGCAGATGACTCTTGATCAGCGCCTCTGGAGCGGTCTGATCGGTCTTGGGACCCAGGATCCCGGATCAGAGGATCACAGATACACGCCGGATCAGACAACGATGTCGGGGCAGAGATCTGCTCTGACCGAGGCAGACGACGTGCTTGGGGTCGCGCTGCGCGAAGCAGGAACTCTGATCTGGAGGACGACAGCGCCAATGAAGTTGATTACAGACTTGGAGCAGTAAATCCTGGTCTCCAGAGAGGCATGAGATGAGAAGAATTAAGTTTACATGATGCTGCTGTGTAGTAATTGTAATGAATGAAGTTTGTGTGTATGTGTATGTGTGTGTAGGTGTGTGTGTATGTGTGTGTGTATTAGTTTTTATTGTGTGTGTACTCTGAGCCTCAATATTGTTGTGAAGTGACAAAGTTCTATTTTATATGAAAAGATATTATTATATCCTGTAAATATCTCTTGCCACTATTGATTTGAAGGAATTTTCAATTCACAGAGCCTTATATTCTTATATTTGTAAATAAAAAATGTACTTTGTCATCAAAAATCTCTTTCTCTGTTGTTTTAGATGTTTGAGGTGTCACTAAAGCAATAAATATTGACGTCAAAATGACTTTTTGCACAAAACGCTCGTTTTCTCCACTTTGTGGTCAAAAAACTGTGTTTTTGCTGAAACTTCCCTATGTTCTACTATCAATTACTTGAGAACTGAAAAGGTTAGAAGCATATTTTTTTTCCAGGTGAAAGAAGAGAGTCTACACTTTATTTTGATGTGTGCCATGTTTATATAGTCAAAGAACTCAGTATTCTGTGAGTCTTGTAAAATCAGTGAAAATCCACTAAAACCTCTGGCACTCTGGGGGATTGAATTCTGAAAACAGGCCGGCACTCAATGAGTTAATTACAAATACTGTAATTATTAGATTAAATTTTTAAATCACCTGACAGCGCTAATTATTATTATTTTTTAAATTATTTGTATTAATTTTTTTAAATGTCTTACAAAGTCTCAGACAGAGCAGTGCCTACAGTTAGCATTACACCCCCGGGGAATATTGATGACATCAGCTGCAAAGTGTCAATAGGGAGAGAAAAAAAGAAAGAAAGAAAGAAAGAGACAGAGAGAGACAAAGACAAAGGGACAGAGGGAGAAGAGTGAGAGAAGATAGAGGGAAAAAGAAGAAAGTGAGGGATGAATGAGAGAGAGAGAGAGAGAGGAGGAGGAGGAGAGGGAGGAGAGAAACGAGAGATGGGATCACCGTTATGAAAAAGTCCTGGAATAAAAGTTTGTAAGTGCAGCTGCAGAAGAGGGGAGCGCTATCGGAGAGGGAGGGATGAGAGAGGGAGGGCAGAAGAGGAGGAGAGAGAGAGGGATGGAGGGAGGGAGGGAGAAGAGGAGAGGAGCGGGGGGGGCACAAATCTCTGCCTCAGCAAAAGTTTTCATTAAAATTTTCAGACAAATGATGTGGGTGTCCTTCTGCGGAGAGGCCCGGGGCGTCGTGCTATTTCTATGCAAATAACAACCTCGCCTCTGTACTCCCCATTATTTCTGCTGGAACTGCTACAACATGACCCCAGAGACGGAGGGAGAGAGGAGGAGAGGAGGAGGAGAGGAGGGAGAGGAGAGGAGGAGGAGGAGAGGAGGAGAGGGGGAGAGGAGAGGGGGAGGAGGAGAGGAGGAGAGGAGGGGGAGAGGAGGAGAGGGGGGGGAGGGGGAGGAGGAGAGGAGGAGAGGAGGGAGAGGAGGAGAGGGGGGGGGAGGAGAGGGGGAGGAGGAGGAGAGGAGGGGAGAGGAGGAGAGAAGAGGGGGAGGAGGAGGAGGAGAGGAGAGAGGGAGAGGAGGAGAGGGGGAGAGGAAGAGAGGAGAGGGGGAGAGGAGGGGGAGAGGAGGGGGAGAGGAGGAGGAGAGGAGGAGAGGAGGAGAGGAGAGCGGGAGAGGAGGAGAGGAGAGGGGGAGAGGAGGGGGAGAGGAGGAGAGGAGGAGGAGAGGAGGAGAGGAGGAGAGGAGAGGGGGAGGAGGAGAGGAGGAGAGGAGGGGGAGAGGAGGAGAGGAGGAGGAGAGGGGGAGGAGGAGAGGGGGAGGAGGAGAGGGGGAGGAGGAGGAGAGGAGGGAGAGGAGGAGAGAAGAGGGGGAGGAGGAGGAGGAGAGGAGAGAGAGGGAGAGGAGGAGAGGGGGAGAGGAAGAGAGGAGAGGAGAGGGGGAAGAGGAAGAGAGGAGGGGGAGGAGGAGGAGAGAGGAGGAGGAGAGGGGGAGGAGAGGGGGAGGAGGAGAGGAGAGAGGGATGAGAGGAGGGGAAGAGAAGAGGAGAGAGGGGGAGGGAGGAGAGGAGAGGAGGAGGAGAGGAGGGAGGGAGAGGGGGAGGAGCGGAGGAGAGAGAGGAGGAGGAGGAGAGGAGAGAAGGATGGGAGAGGAGGAGAGGGGAGAGGAGAGAGGGTGATGGAGGGAGGGAGGAGGAGAAGAGAGGGGGAGGAGAGGAGAGGAGAAGAGGGGGAAGGAGGGAGAGGAGAGGAGGAGAGAGGGAGAGGGAGGGAGGGAGAGGAGGAGGAGGGAGGGAGAGGAGAGAGGGTGATGGAGGGAGGGAGGAGGAGAAGAGAGGGGGAGGAGAGGAGAGGAGAAGAGGGGGAAGGAGGGAGAGGAGAGGAGGAGAGAGGGAGAGAGAGGAGAGGAGAGAGGGAGAGGGAGGGAGGGAGAGGAGGAGGAGGGAGGGAGAGGAGGACGAGAGGAGAAAGAGGAGAGAGGGAGAGGATGAGAGGGAGGGAGAGGAGGACGGTAGGAGGTGGAGAGGGGGAGGAGGGAAAGGAGAGGAGAGGACAAAAGGGAGAGATGGAGAGGAGGAGAGAGGAGAGATGGAGAGGAGGAGGACGAGAGGGAGAGAACGAGGGAGAGGAGGAGGAGAGGGGAAGGAGAGAGGGAGAGGAGGAGTAGAGGGAGAGGAGAAGAGGAGGAGAGGGAGAGAAGGAGAAGAGAAGGATGAAAAGGAGGGAAGGAGAGAGGGATGAGGAGGAGGAAGTGTGGGAAAGAGAAGAGGGTGAGAGGAGGAGGAGGGAGGGAGGGAGGGAGGGAGGGATGGGAGAGGAGAGAGAAGAGAGAGGTACGAGGAGGAGGAAAGTGAAGAAAAATGGAGGAAGAGGAGGAGAGGGAGAAGGAGGAGGGAGAGAGAGGTGGAAAAGGAGAGAAAGGGGAAGAGAGCGAGAGGGGAAAAAGGAAAAAGAGACAAGAAGAGAGGGAGAGGAAGGGAAAGGGAAAGAGAGGAAAGTAGAAAAAAAGCAAAGAGAGGAGGAGGAAAGAGGAGGGAGAGAGAATAGTGGGGGGTGGAGAGAGAGAGGGGAGGAGTGAAAGGGGAAAAGGGAAAGAAGAGAAAGAAAGATATGTTTTATTTAGTTATGAATTCTTAATAAAAGTTGTGTTTCCTGTGGAACTGTGAGATCACAGATGTTCTGACCTGGTTTATGGTTCAGATCCCTGGAATTACTGCGCCTATCCACACGAAAGAAAAACAAGTTCACCGTAAAGTTAAAGCCCTTCAATGTCGTCGATGTGGATTCCTTCCACGGAATCGGAATCCAAAACTTCTGATCCAGCCTACCAGTTGTACAGAGATAAGTCGGACGCCAAAGAAAAGGAGCGTTATATGAACAAACTCCAATTAATTGGGCGAGAAGTCCGTACGAGATGGATTCAAATTTGTTCAGTGACAGCGGCGATTTGTCGATTCTATTGCTGTAAGAGATCCTGATATTGTCGACGACCTAGTCTCCACCCCAAACCCTGATACAGCACAAGACCTTCAGAGCTCTAAAGGTCTGGAGGACTTCAGAGCTCTAAAGGTCTGGAGGACTTCAGAGCTCTAAAGGTCTGGAGGACTTCAGAGCTCTAAAGGTCTGGAGGACTTCAGAGCTCTAAAGGTCTGGAGGACCTCAGAGCTCTAAAGGTCTGGAGGACTTCAGAGCTCTAAAGGTCTGGAGGACTTCAGAGCTCTAAAGGTCTGGAGGACTTCAGAGCTCTAAAGGTCTGGAGGACTTCAGAGCTCTAAAGGTCTGGAGGCAACAACCAGTTTGTTTGTGGCTGGTACGAGAGCGCAAAGTGCAGAAAATTATAGACGAGCGTATTGTGATAGCAAAGGTCGGCATACTTGTATTACATGTGTAACGTGTTTAAGTACGAGTATTTTACTTTTTATTATTCACGTTTTGCAAAGATTAAAATATGAACATCGTCTTTCCGCCACTGTTGCCTCCTTTCCTTTGTCTGTTCACCCTGGTTTAGTCCTGGTTTAGTCCTGGTTTAGTCCTCATTATGTCCTGGTTTAGTCCTGGTTTAGTCCTGGTTTAGTCCTCATTATGTCCTGGTTTAGTCCTGGTTTGGCGGCACGGTGGCTGAGTGGGTAGCGCTCTTGCTTCACAGCAAGAAGGTTCCGGGTTTGATCCCCGGGTCGCCCAGGCCTTTCTGTGTGTGTTCTGTGTGGAGTTTGCATGCATGGTCTGGGTTCGATCCCCGGGTCGCCTGAGACTTTCTGTGTGGAGTTTGCATGTTCTCCTCGTGTCTGGGTGGGTTTTCTCCGGGCACTCCGGTTTCCCCCACCAACCCAAAACATGCTCCATAGGTAAAATTCCTCCAGCTTAGGTCCTGACCAAGCCGAAGCAAGAAGATCATGGAGATGGTCCCCGGGCGCAGGAATGTGTCCCCCACTGCTATTAATATATATATATATATATATATATATATAGGATGGGTTAAAATGCAGAGAAGAATTTCTCTTGGTTTAGTCCTGGTTTAGTCCTCATTATGTCCTGGTTTAGTCCTGGTTTAGTCCTTGTTTAGTCCTCATTATGTCCTGGTTTAGTCCTGGTTTAGTCCTGGTTTAGTCCTGGTTTAGTCCTGGTTTTGTCCTGGTTTTGTCCTGGTTTAGTCCTCATTATGTCCTGGTTTAGTTCTGGTTTAGTCCTCATTATGTCCTGGTTTAGTCCTCATTATGTCCTGGTTTAGTCCTGGTTTAGTTCTGGTTTAGACCTGGTTTAGTCCTGGTTTTGTCCTGGTTTTGTCCTCGTTATGTTCTGGTTTTGTCCTGGTTTAGTTCTGGTTTAGTTCTGGTTTAGTCCTGGTTTAGTCAAAGTTTCTCCAGTTAAATCCTGGTTCAGTTATAGTTAATTCCGGTTTAGTCCTCATACGGATCCCAAAACCTGCCTGAGCTTGTACACGTACCCCTTTGTTTCAAGTCCGGTCGAGAGCTTACTTCATTTCAAGGGGTATGTAGCCCGAGGTCGTGGCCTGCGCCCTTGTTCAAAATTAGAATCGGGACACCCCTTGCCCTCACATGAACGCGCAAAACCAAGGGGTAGGGGTAAGACGAAGGGGTAAGACAGAGAAATTGGACGCAGCCTTGGTTTTCTTTTGGGTCCAACATCCATGTTTTGTAACAGTAACCTCACCAAGAGTCACTTTCTTGTCATCTAGAACCTTTAAAGTCACATTATAGAAGCTTGTACGTCAAAGCTCGTTGTTCGTCCCTGATCCGTAGAGATCACAGTATAACTAAACTCCACTCCAGAGAACCGGCATGCTGCGCCCCCCCACTGAGGCTGTGAAGTGAGCTGTGCCCGCACACCTGCCTCCGCGCCGGGGGAGACCAGCCCCAGACCGGCCCCTGACGCCTGGTCTCACGGAGCTGCTTTGGGGGTCCCAGCGGGGGCTCTGTCATGTGGTCCATCCAGGCGTTTATTAAGAGGCAAATGACTGTCATGGAGATGGGGTGTTAGCGCGAGGGCTAATGGAGGACACCTGGCCCCACATCAGCGCAGCGGTGCAGAGGACAGATGCAGCGCCGGGCTCAGTGTGAGGGGAAATCACCATCGTTTCCGTAGAAATAAACAATTTTATAACTAAAGAGTCCAAATTATGTTTTCTGATCCATGTTACGGTGTTGTTTCCTCATCAAAAACATGTCTGGAGTTGTGTTGTTATTGTTTTTTTGCTTCATTTACACATGTTTAACACACAAACCCTGCATATTTAGACCGAGTTCTTCTCGGTTCCACCTTGTGATGTCATGTGGTGATACAGGAAGTGCTCCAACACACCTTCACGAGAATCATTTGGATGATTTCAGCCCTGGAAACATTAGAACAGGGCTTGAAGCTCACGAAAGCCAGTTTTGTGTAACACAGGACGTCTTTTTTTTTTTTTAAACGTCTTTTAAAGGTACAATCTGTAACTTTCTTTACCTGGCCAGCCAAATGATATCTCTCTGTATTTGCTATACAGCGAGATACCATTTGGACACCCTCGCTCCACCCTCGCTCCCCCGGTTAACAACGGACTCCGCGATTCTGATTCGTTCAAAGATGGTGACGTCAGTGCACCCGCCTTTGCCCGCAACGTCACTCTTAGGCAGCGGAAGTTCCTCCTCAGTTTTGAATCAAGATGGCGCATCGGAGAACTGAACGTCCCTTCCATTCAGCTGTAAAATTGGTCTTAAATGACCTAAAACACATCGATTCCTTAAAACCACAGCAGCTGACAGCTCTAGAGGCCTTTCTTTTCTTTCTTTTCTTTTGTTTGATTGGTTCACGTTGCTGTCCGTTAACTGTTCTCTGATTGGTTCACTTAGCTGTCTGTCTACGCGCAACGGCAGCGCATTCTGGACCAAGCATTACCAGACTCGCCGCTGGTACAGCGATGAGTCATGGATTCTTCCAGGCAATAACTTTCTGGTGGTGGCACGTCAACTATACAGTAAAATTTTCTATTCTCCATGGAAACAGAAGAGAAAGATGAAATTTTAATTAAAACTTGTAATATAAAGTAATTTAAAATAATGAAATTCAAATGAATAAAACTGCTAAGTTAATATAATAAAAAATAATATGGTCATTTTAAATAGTTAAAATTTAAACCAATAATATTAAATGTAATAAATGAATAGGATAATTTAAAAAAAAAGAAGGAAAAATATAATAATTATGCCTGATCAAAAGAATAAAAAGAGGGTCAAGAAATTATGGGTAAAATTAAATATTGTGAGAAAGAAAACTGCTAAATTGATATGATAATAAAACATAATAACGGTAATTTTAAATAATTAGATTTAAACGAATAATATTAAATGTGATAAATGAATAGGATGATAATAATAATAATAATAATAATAATAATAATAATAATAATAACAAAAAAAATTTTACAATCTGAGCCTTATTTCGGTAATAAAACAAGTTGTTTTACTCACCCATAGCACTTTGGTGTCATTTGGAGCAGTTTCGTAGATGTTGTAGTTTAGCGATATCCGTTAACGTGAGTGCTTGGGGCACGACGTTGCAGTCTCCAAATACTTTAGCACTTTTCAAATCATAGAAGCTCAATGTCTTAGTCTACACTTTAGTTTGAGTCAAAAGTGGCCTGTAATCCGAGATTTAGCCATAGTTTCGAGTAGATGAGGAGGACAGTCGCATGTGCGCAGTCACGGCTGATTTGCAGATAAGAAGACGCTCATAACTTTTCTATTGCGAGCGACACATGGCAGAAGATTGGGACTTTGAGGCTGAAGAGGACGTATGGAGGACTGAGGACTGAAGAGGAGTATACGGATGAGGAGACAGAACGGATACGGAAAGAATGAAGCGGAGACAGTTTTAGGAGCACCAGAGAACAGCCATCGGTTTCACATTACTTCTCAGAATCGTGCGCTGAATCCGCTGGCCTTCTTTCTTTTCCTTTGCTGGTAAAAAATCGTCCTGACTGAAGTGGGTACTGCAAACACGATGGTCCAAACGTCTTACAGCTTTGCCTTTCATGTTTGGGTCCCGAGAGCTGAGAGCGAAATCAGCTGTGACTCCGCACATGCGCACTGTCCTCCTCATCTACTCCAAACTATGGATAAATCTCAGATTAGAGGCCACTTTTGACTCAAACTAAAGTGTAGACTAAGACATTGAGCGTCTATGATTTGAAAAGTGCTAAAGTTTGTGTTATTTTGGTGACTGCAACGTCGTGCCCTGAGCACTCACGTTATGGATATCGCTAATCTAAAACATCTCCTGAAATGCTCCAAATGACACCAAAGTGCTATGGGTGAGTAAAACAACTTGTTTTATTACCGAAATAAGGTTCAGATTGTAAAAAATACGTTAAATCTCCTTTAACTGCTGTGTGGAGGAAACATTGAGGAAAGGTTAATTTCTGTCCTATGAATGTGACTTTTTAAGTTTCGATACCTACAACAAATTATTCTGGTTTTGATACTAGTTTTAGTATCTTGGAACTAATTTTTGTCCTGTATTGAGCTTTTAAACCGTGGGCTATAGCTGATGCAGTGGTTTGAGACGGAAGTAGAGTAATCCAAGCTCTCCTCCTCTCCCTGAATACTAATGAGAGCGCCCCCTGTGTTTATTCTCTGGTCATTGTCATAAATTTACATCTCTTTCTATGGAAATGATGAGGACAGCTGCACTTCACTAGAATCAACTTTATTTGAAATTCATTGAAAACACAAAAATATGAATAAAATACATATTATCTACTCATTTTCATAAATAAGTGTTTGCATTATCGTCGCTCGGTGAAAAATGTCTTAAATTATTTTGTCATTCATGGGAATTCTCGATCTTTTGCGCCTTACATCTGCACGTTTGTTGTTTTCCTCTGATTTACACCGTATTTTTCACACAATTTATTGAACATTATTGGACATGGTATGAGAATTTTGGAGAAAGCAGCATTTTTCTTACAGTTATTCTGAATTTTCCGTTCTGTTTTACATCATTTACATTATTTGTGAATGTTACCAGAGCATAAAATTGTGATTGATATTCAGTTTTATCATAAAGAGCAGGTATTATGCAAAATCAACTTTCATCTTTGCCATCCATCCATGTTTGAGTAATCTAGCGATCTCTCCTAGGCCCTATTCAAACCCTCTTTATTGTTAGCCGCAAGCTTCTGTACAAGGCCCACAAGTCTACCCATGCTCCCACACGACAATTCTCCATAAAAATACAAAAGCATGATACAAAACTGTACACTACAACTTCACAAACCTGGCATTGAAAACATTTCCATGGAAACGAGCAGGAGAAGGCCAAATAAGAGTCAGGTATGTGGAGATGCAGGTCTGCTCACAGTAATTAAATATGTTTTTCTGTGCTTTTTACAGCAAAAAAAAAAAAAAAAAAAAAAAAAAGGCATTTCATTTGGTCAATTTTTGGGCCAATAGATAGATAAAATGTAAATAATACACTACGACTTCACAAACCTGGTGCGATGTGCAGTAGTTTAATAATAATAATTAATAAAAATAACTTATCCACGACTTTAAAGCACAAGTTGCGTGAGCCCTCTATATCCTTTGTGAAATCTTCATCCAGGCACTGCTAGCTGTCATGTGTTAGCTGTTGCGCGTTAGCTGTCGCGCATTAGTTCTTGCGTTTTAGCTGTTGCGTGTTAGCTGCTGTGTGTTAGCTGTTGCGCGTTAGTTGTTTTTTGTTAGCTGTTGTGTTTTAGCTGTTTCATGTTAGCTGTTGCGTGTTCGTTGTTATGTGTTAGCTGTTGCATGTTAGCTGTCGCGCGTTAGTTCTTGCGTTTTAGCTGTTGCATGTTAGCTGTTGTGTTTTAGCTGTTGTGTGTTAGCTGTTGCATGTTAGCGGTTGTGTGTTAGCTGTTGTGTGTTAGCTGTTGCGTGTTAGCGGTTGTGTTTTAGCTGTTGTGTGTTAGCTGTTGCATGTTAGCGGTTGTGTGTTAGCTGTTGTGTGTTAGTTGTTGCGTGTTCGTTGTTATGTGTTAGCTGTTACATGTTAGCTGTTGTGTGTTAGCAGTTGTGTGTTAGCTGTTGTGTGTTAGTTGTTGTCTGTTCGTTTTTTTTTTTTTTTTTTTTTTTTCAAGATTCTCAATATGTACAATATCAAAGTCAAATGAAAAAGGTAGTACAAATATACAAAAGAAACAATCAAAATTGTAATATCCAAGAAGGAGTGGGGGAAGAAAACTTATTTAACCCCACCCCCATTACATCTATACATAATAACATAAGTAAAGAAAGGAAAATCGCTTCTATTTTCCCATGGTAATTCTTATCTGTTATGTACACTTCTTTCTTTTTTACTTGGAGACAAGTAACCATATAGTTACAGATACAGGACCTGAATACAAGTACCAGCAATGGTAAGAAAGCACATACAGTACCAGCAATGGTAGAAAAAGCAGATACCATAAGGTAAGGAAAAGCACGTACAATAATAAGAGATGTTCCAGCAGAACTAGATTTGCAGAAGACAGTGATGAAATGACCTTAGACACTCTCCATATACTGTGACCAGACCATATTTTTGTAATGTAATTTAAACGTATTGACACTTTGGTATTGCTTGTAGAGTTTGTCCAAACTGTTCAAGAGTTTCACACCACGTACAGACATACAAAAACTTGTTGTGTGTTAGTTGTTGTATGTTAGCTGTCGCATCAGAATCAGAATCAGAAAGGTTTTAATGCCATATGTTTGAACAAGTTCACAACATTAGGAAATTGCTGCGGTGCTTGGAGCATGTTAGTTGTTGTGTGTTAGCTGTTGTGTGTTAGCTCTGGCGTGTTAGCTGTCATGTGTTAGTTGTGTGTTAGCTGTTGTGTGTTAGCTGTTGCATGTTAGCTGTTGCGTGTTAGCTGTTGCATGTTAGCTGCTGCATGTTAGCTGTTGTGTGTTAGCTGTTGCGTGTTCGTAGTTGCGTGTTAGCTGTTGTGTGTTAGCTGTTGTGTGCTAGCTGTTGTGTCTTAGCTGTTGCGTGTTTGTTGTTACGTGTTAGCTGTCGTGTGTTAGCTGTTGTGTGTTAGCTGTTGCGTGTTCGTTGTTGTGTGTTAGCTGTTGTGTGCTAGCTGTTGTGTCTTAGCTGTTGCGTGTTCGTTGTTGCATGTTAGCTGTTGTGTGTTAGCTGTTGTGTGTTAGGTGCTGCGTGTTAGTTGTTGTGTGTTAGATGTGATGTGTTAGCTGTTGTGTTTGAGTTGTTTCGTATTAGCTGTTGCGTGTTTGTTGTTACGTGTTAGCTGTCATGTGTTAGCTGTTGTGTGTTAGCTGTTGCGTGTTCGTTGTTGTGTGTTAGCTGTTGTGTGTTAGTTGTTTGTTAGCTGTTGTGTGTTGGCTGTTGTGTGTTCATTGTCGCATGTTAGCTGTTGTGTGTTAGCTGTCACGTGTTAGCTGTCACGTGTTAGCTGTCACGTGTTAACTGTTGTGTGTTAGCTCTTGAATGTTGGCTGTTGCGTGTTTGTTGTTGCGTGTTAGCTGTTGCGTGTTTATTGTTGTGTGTAAGCTGTTGTGTGTTAGCTGTTGCATGTTAGCTCTTGTGTGTTAGCTGTTACGTGTTCCTTGTCGCGTGTTATCTGTTGCGTGTTAGTTTTTGTGTGTTCGTTGTTGTGTGTTAGCTGTTGCATGTTAGCTGTTGTGCGTTAGCTGTCGTGTGTTAGCTGTTGTGTGTTAGCTGTTGCGTGTTCATTGTTGCGTGTTCACTGTTGCGTGTTAGCTGCTGCATGTTAGCTGTTGTGTGTTAGCTGTTGCGTGTTCGTAGTTGCGTGTTAGCTGTTGTGTGTTAGCTGTTGTGTGCTAGCTGTTGTGTCTTAGCTGTTGCGTGTTCGTTGTTGTGTGTTAGCTGTTGTGTGCTAGCTGTTGTGTCTTAGCTGTTGCGTGTTCGTTGTTGCATGTTAGCTGTTGTGTGTTAGCTGTTGTGTGTTAGGTGCTGCGTGTTAGTTGTTGTGTGTTAGATGTGGTGTGTTAGCTGTTGTGTGTTAGCTGTTGCGTGTTAGCTGTTGCATGTTAGCTGTTGCGTGTTAGCTGTTGCATGTTAGCTGTTGTGTATTAGCTGTTGCGTGTTCGTTGTTGCATGTTAGCTGTTCTGTGTTAGCTGTTGCATGTTAGCTGTTGTGTGTTAGCTGTTGCGTGTTAGCTGTTGCATGTTAGCTGTTGTGTGTTCGCTGTTGCGTGTTAGCTCTGGCGTGTTAGCTGTCATGTGTTAGTTGTGTGTTAGCTGTTGAATGTTGGCTGTTGCGTGTTTGTTGTTGCGTGTTAGCTGTTGCGTGTTCATTGTTGCGTGTTCACTGTTGCGTGTTAGCTGTTGTGTGTTAACTGTTGTGTGTTAGCTGTTGCGTGTTCATTGTCGCGTGTTAGCTGTTGCGTGTTAGTTTTTGTGTTCGCTGTTGCGTGTTAGCTGTTGTGCGTTAGCTGTTGTGCGTTAGCTGTTGTGCGTTAGCTGTCGTGTGTTAGCTGTTGCATGTTCATTGTTGCGTGTTAGCTGTTGCATGTTAGCTGTTGTGCTTTAGCTGCCATGTGTTAGCTGTCGTGTGTTAGCTGTTGTGTGTTAACTGTTGTGTGTTAGCTGTTGTGTGTTAGCTGTTGCGTGTTAGCTGTTGCGTGTTAGCTGTTGTGTGTTGGTGTAGGTGATCGATGTGTATACGCCTGGATGTGTGTGCGGTGAAACAGGCTTTTAGTAAATGTGATCTGGAGGTGTAACTGAAGAATGACCTGAGGCGTCTGCTTCGGTCTCCTGTGCCCGGCTGTGACCCTTCACTTTTGACCTCTGCTTTCCTCCCTCTCTTTCTCTCTCTCCCTCTCTCTCTCGCTCTCTCCATCTATCAAATCCAGCAGAAAGTCAGACGTTTTTTTTTTTACATTTTGAAAAGATTTTGGCAATGATTTTACAAAACAGACATACTTAAAATAAGAAAAATACTCCAATATTTAATAAAAACAAACCGATAATATTCTCACTTCAGTCATCCTGAGGTTTTAACTTTTTTTTGCTTGGATGGATGGATTTAAGTTGGAAAAGGAGGTGAAGGAAGAGGGAGTGAGATAGATCTGGGACCCTCACCTGAAGCTGTCATGGCCGCCGCACCTCTCTAAAACTACTAACATTAAAAAGAATTATTTGACTTGAGGCCATAAACTACAGGAGAATTTACCCGATTTTGGCTGCGATCTTTTTTCTCTCTGAGTTCGGGGAGGTGTGACCTTATTTTGTGTTTTCGTGTGCGATTTTGAAGCCGCTGTGCTCCTTGTGTTTGTGGTTTCAGTGTAACTCTGAGCTTCTCTGTCAGATAGTAACCATCAAACATCAGCAACGCTACGGTAACAGCCGATAAAACCGAGCATCAGCTGGAGTGACGGACACAGATACGCAAGATACAAACTCAAGAAATAGCGAAAATAATTTGATTTTATTCCTCACCTTTCACAAAGTGTAAATTCAAATTGCTCCATTCATATTATCCGTAGAATTTAATAACACCCACTCCACAAAACCGCACTATTAATCCGGTTTGAAGTGTTCTTTAAAAGTAAAAAGGCCAGAGTAGTTCCTCACGAGTGTCTGTTTACATCCACACAGTGCACGGAATGTGGTGAAGCTGAAGATTAGTGATGGAAGCTCTACTTCCTGTGCAATTTAATTCCAATCTTTTATGCTTTAAAAATCATGTATGTGAAGTATTGCTCCACATTTCACAAATAATAACAACACAGTTTTGACCAGGGCTGGACTGGGACAAAAAAACGTCCCAACGGACTAATTTATGTTTGTGTTCGCCGAAGCAAAGTATTTTACTATTGTTATGCCTTGGCCGAGGGGAAACCAGGGCGCAACATTTAAAGGAAAAATCCCCAAAACCACCAGCAAACTCACAGTAACTACACATTCAGTGATTTATTTAAAATGCATCTTACACATGTGAGCTTTCAGAAAAAGGGCACAGACTCAAGATTGAGGTTATTAGCATTTAATATTGAATTAGGCAGAGAATACAAACGTAAATGGCACTAGGACATCTTGCTCTTGTCTCATCGTGTCCCCACAACACGAACATGTCCCTTCCGACTCACACTGGTCACCTCACAACTGCTGTCTTAAATACAGGTCTGTGGTATGCAATGACATAAGCTCCCAAAATTTAGCCAATAACAGACGAGTTAGCCAATAGTTAAAGTTAGCTGAAAGTTGATGGATGTGGGGCAGGTGGATATCCCATTACACCCAACCTATGGAAAACGTATGCTCATTCTTAGGTTGTTTACCACCGTCCAGATTGCAAAACAGTTTCCACAGAATACTTAAACACAGAATATGAGTGTACAATGTATCGAAAAATGAATCTCACGCACACAAAAAAAACAAAAACAAAACTTTTCTCATTGAATCTACACGATTCACGTAGGTCACCTGTTTTGGCTTCAAAAGTCCCAGTATTATCCTAACATTACTACCTGCTGACCTGCTGTGCCTGTGCGACACTTCCCTGGTCACTCTGTCCCTCGGGTTCCCTCAGGTTCCCTGTCCACAGTCTCTGGCTGCTCCTCTCCCTGTCCACCTTCAACCTGCAGAGGACGTGGAGGCTCCAGCCCCTCCAGAGAATATGTCTGTTATTTTAGAACATTTTGCAGCGTCTATAGTGAGATTTTTTTTTTATCTTTTATCGCGTAACTTCTCCACACTCCCTTTTCTGCCGCTCCATGTTTCCTGAAACTGGCGGGGATCCGTGCAGAGAAAGGGGCGGGACCGCTCTCGTAAGCTTCTATATCCTGATTGGTTTAGTCCTGTATTGAAGATGGACCAATGGGACGCCTCCTCTAAATTGTGGGCCGGTCTCTAAGTAAAAAAAAAAACAGCATCGGCCCCTCTGGGACTGTCGGCCCACCGGGAAAATGCCCGGTATGCGCGACTACCGGTCCAGGCCTGGTTTTGACTTGCATCTAAACTCGAAGTGCAGAGCTCTGATCTTTTCAGCACTTACGAGTCTCAAAGTGAGTCGTTTTATTGTAGACCGAAAACAGCAGACAATTTTATACTCTGTGGATTTATCCCGCTGCAGTCTTTGCGATCGGAGATTTCAAGTCTCATAAGATTATCCTGGTATCTGTGGTGTGCGCTTTTTGTTGTACATTTAAAGGAGAGTTAACATTTTTTACCATCTGAGCCTTATATCGGTAATAAAACAAGTTGTTTTACTCACCCATAGCACTTTGGTGTCATTTGGAGCATTTCCGGAGAAAATAACACAAACTTTAGCACTTTTCAAATCATAGAAGCTCAATGACTTAGTCTACGCTTTCGTTTGAGTCAAAAGTGGCCTGTAATCTGAGATTTAGCCATCATTTCGAGTAGATGAGGAGGGCAGTGCACATGTGCTCATTCACAGCTGATTTCGCTCTCAGCTCTCGGGACCCAAACATGAAAGGCAAAGCTGTAAGACGTTTGGACCATCGTGTCAACTGTCTCCGCTTCATTCTTTCCGTATTCATTCTGTCTCCTCATCCGTATACTCCTCTTCAGTCCTCAGTCCTCCATACGTCCTCTTCAGCCTCAAATCCTGGGCCTCAAATTGCCCGGGCCTTTCTGTGTGGAGTTTGCATGTTCTCCCCATGTCTGGGTGGGTTTTCTCCGGGCACTCCGGTTTCCCCCATTAACCCAAAACATGCTCCATAGGTAAAATCCTCCAGCTTAGGGCCTGACCAAGCCTAAATAACAAAACAAAATTATGGGATGGTCCCCGGGTCAAATATAGAAACAACTCCTCCTGTGTGAGATCAATAAAGGTCAATCTTCTAATCCTTGACCACTGTAAGGCGCTTTGTGCTACAATTTTGTATGAAAAGCGCCTTATAAATATTGTTTGATTTGATTTGATTTGAAATCCGAATCTTCTGCCATGTGTCGTTCTAGCGTCTGCCTAGCATCTTCTTATCTGCAAATCAGCTGTGACTGAGCACATGCGCACTGTCCTCCTCATCTACTCGAAATTATGGCTAAACCTCGGATTACAGGCCACTTTTGACTCAAACTAAAGTGTAGACTAAGACATTGAGATTCTATGATTTGAAAAGTGATAAAGTTTGTGTTATTTTGGTGACTGCAACGTCGTGCCCCGATTTTTTTAATTAAAAAAAAAAAGTAAGCCTTTATTGGTCTCACACACAATGACACACAGTGACACACGGGAGAAATTTGACTTCTGCATTTGACCCATCCTTTTCAGGAGCAGTGAGCAGCCATCTTTCGGCGCTCGGGGGGCAGTACCGCGAAGGGTCTTGCCCAAAGACCCACACTGGTTTGCTCGTTGCCGGGGGGGATCACATCACTCACATTACGGATATCGCTAATCTAAAACATCTCCGGAAATGCTCCAAATGACACCAAAGTGCTATGGGTGAGTAAAACAACTTGTTTTATTACCGAAATAAGGCTCAAATTGTAAAAAACGTTAATTCTCCTTTAAAAATCGTTTAAAACTGAAAAATCCTGTAGTGTGTGGCGGGCTTAAATGTGTATTGAAATTTTCCTAGCCGCGGGTTTGATTCTGGGGCAGCGTTAAGGTTTTTCTTTGTGGAGTTTGCATGTTCTTCCCGTGTCTGTAGTTTTGTTTTGTTTTTGTTTTCTGCACTTCTGTTTTTGGGTAACACCGTTGGACCGTCACATCATCCACTTCCTCAACTTCCTGTTTCAGATTTACTTTTCTGTCCGTGAGCGATTTTCATTAAACCCGCCCATGACTCCCCCGCGCTGCCCCCTGCTGGTGGTGTGAGGTGTCAGCACCGGTCTGGGCAGTGAAGAGGGGCAGGTAGGGCATCAGGGTTAGAGGGCAGGGGGGTCACGGGCAGATGGCGGCGCTGGACCCTCCGCTCCGGCTGGGAACACACAAAGTCATGATGCAGGGTTTTTCACTCGTTTTTTTCTCAGGAACAAACAGCACATTAGTCTTGTGTGAAAAGTTGCCTCCACAGCAGAATGTGAAGGATGGACGAGCGCCAGGAACGGAGAGACGGAGGGAGGGAGGGAGAGAGAGGACAGGGATAGAGGGAGAAAGGGGAAGGAGAGAGAGGGGAGGGGGAGGCAAAGAGGGAGAGAGAGAGTTGAAAGAGTGAGAGAGAGGAGAGAGGAGAGAGGGAGGAAGACAGGGGAAGAACGGGAGATGGAGAGAGAGAGAGAAAGAAGAGAAAGAGAGGGAGGGAGGGAAAGCAAGAGAGGGATAGAGGGGGAGGGAGGGATGGAGATGGGGGAGAGAAAGAAAGAGGGAAGGGAGAGCGAGAGAGAAAGGGAGAGAGAGAGAGGGAGGGAGAAAGAGAGAGGGAAGGAGAGAGATAGCGGAGGAGAGAGGGAATGAGATGGGAGAGAGAAAGAGAGAGGGAGGGAGATAGGGGGAGCGAGAGAGATAGAGGGAGACAAGGTAAGAGGGAGAGAAAGAGAGAGAGAGAAAGAATGAGAGAGGGAGAGAGAGAGAGATAGAAAGAGATATGAGAGAGACAGAGAGGGAGGGAGAGAGGGGGAAAGGAGAGAGAGAGATGGAGCGAGAGAGGACATGGATAGAGGGAGAAAGGGGAACGAGAAAGAAAGAGAAAGAGAGGGAGGGATAGTGTGGAAGGGAGAGAGGAGGGAGACAGGGTCAGAGGGAGAGAAAGAGAGAGAGAAAGAATGAGAAAGAGGGAGGGAGTGAGAGAGATAGAGGAGGATAGAGAGAGAGAGAGAAAAAGATAGGAGAGAGGGAGGGAGAGAGAGGGAAGGGGACGGAAAGAGAGATGGAGCCAGATAGGACAGGGATAGAGGGAGAAAGGGGAAGGAGAGAGAGAAGGAGAGAGATAGGGGGAGAGGGGGAGAGAGGGATGGAGATGGGGAGAGAGTGAAAGAAGGAGAGAGATAGGGGAGCGGGAGAGGGAGAGAGGGAAAGTGAGTGAGAGGGATAGAGGGGGAGAGGGGGATGAGATGGGGAGAGGGAGAGAGAGAGAGGGAGGGAGATGGGGAGAGGGAGAAAGAGAGAGAAAGAGAAAGAAGAGAGGGAGGGAGAGAAGGAAAGCGAGAGAGAAAGGGAGAGGGAGAGAGGAAGAGACAAAGGGGAGAGGGAGGGAGACAGGGGAGAGAGGGAGGGAGAGCGGGAGAAAGGGGAAGGAGAGAGATAGAGGGAGAGAGATAGGGGGAGAGAGGAATGGAGATGGGGAGAGGGAGAGAGAGAGTGAAAGAGAGAGGAAGAGACAGAGGGGAGAGGGAGAGAGAGAAAGAGGGAGGGAGAGAGGGAAAGAGAGAGGAAGAGAGAGGGGAGAGGGAGAGAGAGAAAGAGGAGAGAGAGAGAGAGAGAGTGAAAGAGAGAGAGGGAGAGAGATTGAGGGGTAGAGAGGGATAGAGATGGGGAGAGGGAGAGAGAGAGAAAGAGAGGAAAGGGGATAGGGGGAGCGAGAGAAAGGGAGAGGGAGAGAGAGGAGAGAGAGTGAGGGAGACAGGGTAAGAGGGAGAGAGAAAGAGCGAGAAAGTGAGAGGGAGGGAGAGAGATAGATAGAGGAGGAGAGAGGGAGGGAGATGGGGAAAGAGAGAGGGAGGGAGAGGGGGGAGGGAGAGAGAAAAGGAGAAGGAGAGAGGGAGAGAGAAAGAGATAGGAGAGAGGGAGAAAGAGAGAGAGAGAGAAAGAGAGAGGGGAGAGAGGAGGGAGGGAGAGAGGGGGGGGGAGGGGAGGTGGGGCGGAGAGAGAGGAGGGGGGGGGGGGGGCGAGGAGGGAGAGAGAGAGAGAGAGAGAAAGAGGGGGAAGGAGAGAGAGAAAGAGAGGGAGAAAGAGGAAAGAGAGATTGAGGGAGAGTGAGAGAGAGGGGAAAGAGGAAGAAGGGAGAGAGGGAAGAAGGGGGCACTGGGGCAGAGATAGAGAAGGAGGGAGGGAAGGAAGGAAGAAGGGAAAGAGAGAGGGGAAGAGAGACAGAGAGAGAGAGGGAGGGAGCATACACCAGGAGAGAGGAGCAGGTCTCCAAATACTAATACTTCCATTGTCAGAAAATACTAAGGAATTGACTCGATACTCAATACTGATTCTGATACCACGGTGATAATGAAAAAAAAAACACTTTCTTTAGACAACAGAATGTGATTTTCCACATTAAATCGTAGTACTTTCTTTCCTATTCCCATGTGGTATCGATATCTGTTCAAAGAATATCTGATTTTTGATACTTTTGACAACGGCAAATAATACTTTAATTATCGATTACATTTGGACCCTTTCTTGAGTGTCTCCACATTTTGAGCGAGGTCTTGGTCAGGACGATCTTAGCTGGAGAATTTGTTCACGTTTTGAGTTGAGGGGGAAATCGGTGTCGGGCGAAACCCACCCAGACACTAACCTGGGAAATTTGAGGCTGCTTTCGTTCGTTCCGATCTGAAAGACAGCCTGGCAACGAGGCAAAGCGAGCTCTCCTGATTCTGGGAGCCAGTCAGAGAGCAGGGAGGGGTGGAAAGACGGTGACGCGTACTACGTGACAAACGGAAGCTTGTAGTTTGAACTGACAACTGACATGATTGGCTATGGGCTACGTATATGCCACATGATAGACATTTGTAACTCCCAATAAACGGCCGTTGGCGATCGTAAACCACACCTCCGCTACGAGATATTTACTAGGTGGCTCTCAGACGTTATATTACCTTTGATATATGGTTTGGTGTGAACCAGGCAACCCAGACACAGGGAAAACAACAGAAATGCATGAGGAGGGCAGAGGCTTCACTCGCTGGAACTCCCTCCCTCCTGACCTCCTCAACACCGACTACCACATTTCAAATCCAAACTCAAAACAAACCTGTTCAGACCGGCTTCAGGCTCCACCACAGCACCAGACCAGAGCCGCACTGTCCCACCCTTTTAACTGTATGTTTTAATTGTATTTACCTTTGTTTATGTCTTGTATTTGTTTATTGTTGTAAGGAGGCCTTGAGTGTCCAGGAAGGCGTCTAATAAACCAGGAGTGAGGTTGGTGAAAGTACACGCCCCTTCCCGTCGACACTGCTGGTTCGGCATACAGCAGGCGCTAAACAACGGGTGCGTCCCATTTCTCTGTCTTACCCCTTTGTCTTACCCCTACCCCTTGGTTTTGCGTGTTCATGCGAGGGCAAGGGGTGTCCCGATTGTAATTTTGATCAAGGGTTTGGGCCACGACCTTGGGCTACATGCCCCTTGAAACGAAGTAAGCTCTCGACCAGACTTGAAACAAAGGGGTACGCCTACAAGCTCAAGCAGGTTTTGGAATCAGGATGGCAGCGTCACATCGACCAGACAAGGAGTCTCATAAATGTATTTTCAGCAGTTGTAATTATCGATTAACAGTTTAGCAGGTTTACAATTATGACGCTTCTGTTCTGCATTACTTTTAGTGAACTGTTGTTGCGATTCTGTTATCGTTTTCATCGAACTTTTGTGTATAAACGAGCTAGTTTTTTGTCGAGCTGAGGTACCCGATAATCCTTGACACGGCAAGGGACGATGACGCAAACGGTAATCGAGTGGTGTCCCATTCCTTAGGGGAACATTCGTACCCCGAGCCCTCTCAGCTCAGTATCGAGGGGCAAGACAAAGACGTAGATAAAGGGGTAGGGGAAAGGGTAAGACAGAGTAATGGGACACAGCCAACAGTGTCAATCAAACCTGTTGCTAATGCTAGCAGAAGGAAAGAAGACACCTGAATGGTCACATATTGATTGACAAAACAGCAGGGGTCATCTAGAGCGGGTGAATAAGAACAGTTTAAGACCAAAATGACGAGCCTGACAGCAGCAGTTACAGAGAGAGGGGCCATGTTTTTGTCAATAGAAAGTGAACTGACCTCCAGCGTGCACTGGGGCGGTTTGCAGCTGAGTGTGAAGCAGCTGGGATGAGGATCAGCTCTTCCAAATCCGAGGCCATGGTTCTCGACCGGAAAAAGGTGGCTTGCCCTCTCCGGATGGGTGGAGAGTCCTTGTCTCAAGTGGAGGAGTTCAAGTATCTCGGGGTCTTGTTCACGAGTGAGGGGAGGATGGAGCGTGAGATTGACAGGCGGATCGGTGCGGCATCGGCAGTGATGCGGTCACTGTACTGGACCGTTGTGGTGAAGAGGGAGCTGAGCTGAAAGGCGAAGCTCTCGATTTACCGTCAATCTACGTCAATCTACGAGCTCTGGGTAATGACCGAAAGGACGAGATCGCGGATATGAGCGGCTGAAATAAGTTTCCTCCGCAGAGTGGCTGGGCGCATTTAGAGATAGAGTGAGGAGCTCAGTCACACGGGAGGAGCTCGGAGTAGAGCCGCTGCTCCTCCACGTCGAGAGGAGCAGCTGAGGTGGCTCGGGCGTCTGTTCCGGACGCCTCCTGGACGCCTTCCTCGGGAGGTGTTCCTGGCACGTCCTACCGGGAGGAGGCCCCGGAGAAGACCCAGGACCCGCTGGAGGGACTATGTCTCCCGGCTGGCCTGGGAACGCCTTGGGGTCCCCCCGGAGGAACTGGAGGAAGTGTCCGGGGTGAAGGAAGTCTGGGAGTCCCTGCTTAGAATCTTGCCCCTGCGACCCAGCCCCGGATAAGAGGAAGAAAATATAAGGATGGAAAATGAAGTGGACTCAGAGCGGTTGGAGCTGAATCGCACCTTTGCTCACGGCGGCGAACTGGCGAGCGGTGTCCATCTATATACCCCATAGATCTATAATCAAATCTGGAAGATGAACCCAAGATGGTGTCATTTTTTCCCCCAAATGGCCTGTGCCCAAAATATATTTACTTCCACGTTACTTCCTGAATACTGGCCCTACGCCGCAAAACGTGTAACTCTAACAAAGACGACTTTTAGGCATTCTGAAGATGTAAATAAAATTAAAGTTCATATTGTAAGAATACAGAAGAATCCCTATAATATCCGACCCTTATGCCGAACACGGGGAATTTGATTTCACAATAGCGCTGCAGTACCTGGAGCGGCCACTAAACGATGTGGAGCGAGGACAGAGGGGGCGTGTCTTATAAGTTCTTCTTATAGATCCACGATTTAGCCGTTTACAGTCCATGGTTGGAGCTGATCTTCTTTCCCTTTTTTCTCTCCTCCTCTCCCTTACAGTTTTCTCTAATGGCCAAACTAACTTCACTCAGGATAATAAAACAAACACACGACCCGACACTTTTGTATTCTCTTTGTAAAACGACTGACTGAACCTGACCGGGCCTGTGTCCTGTGTCTATAAACCTCTTCCTCCTCCCGTCTGCTCCCTCGTTCCTCTCCTCTCCTCCTCCCTCTATCCTCTCTCCTTCTTTTCGTCCTGCAGCCACAGCCTCGGTGAGTTCGGGCAGTTTGTCAGGCAGCTGTCGATACGAGGAGGGACGCCGCATCACCTCAGCCTCTCCCTGGGGGGCGCTAATACACTCTCCCCTCACTCACAAACACGAAAACAAAAACACACTGACCTCCAGGACTCTCCTCTCTCTCTTCCTCTCTCTCCTTCTCTTTCTCTCTCTCCACCTCTCTGCCCCTCTTTCTCTCTCTCTCTCTCTCCCTCCTCCCTCTCTCTCTTAATCTCTCTCTTTCTCCCTCCCCTTCTCCTCTCTCTCTCCCTATATCTCTCTGCCCCACTCTCTTCCTCTCTCCTCTCCTTCTCTTCCCCTTTCCCTCTCCTCTCACTCCTCCTTCTCTCTCTTTTTCTCCTTCCCTCCCTCCGGTCTCTCTCCCTATATCTCTCTGCCATTCTTCGCTCTGCTCTCTCTCTCTCTCTCGTTGTTTCTCTCTCTTCTTCTTCCATCCCCCCTCTCCCTTCTCCTTCTCTCTCTCTTTTTCTCCCTCCCTCTCTCCTCTCCTTCTTCCCTTCTTTCTTTCTCCCCTTCCTATCCCTCCTCTTCTCTATTTTTCTCTCTCCCTCTCTCCTGTCTCTCTCCCTATATCCTTCTGCCCCCTCCTCACTCTCTCTATCTCCTTTTTCTCTCTTCCTCTCTCCTCTCCTTCTCCCTCCTCCTTCTCTCTCTTTTTCTCCCCCTCTCTTCCTCTTTCTCTCTGCCCCGCTCCCCCCTCTCTCCGTCTCCTTCTTTCTCCTCTCTGTTCCTCTCTTTCCCCTTGTCCTCCTCTCTCCCTCTCTTCTCCCTCCTTCTCTCTCTTTTTCTCCCTCCCTCTCTCCCACTTTCTCCATCTCATTCTTTCTCTCTCTCTCTTCCCCTCCCCCTCTCTCCCTCCTTCTTCTCTTTTTCTCCCCCCTATATCCTTCTGCCCCCTTCCCACTCTCTCACCTCCTTCTCTCTTCTCTCTCTTCCTCTCTCCTCTCCTTCTACCCCCTCTCTCTCCCTCCTTCTTCTCTCTCTTTTTCTCCTTCTCCATCTCTCCTCTCCCTCCCTATATCCCTCTGCCCCCTCCCCTCTCTCTCTCCATCTCCTTCTTTCTCCTTTCTTCCTCTTTCCTCTCCCTCCCTCCCCTTCCTCTCCCTCCTTCTCTCTCTTTTTCTCCCTTTCTCCCTATATCCTTCTACCCCCACCCCCTCTCTCTCTCTTCCTCTCTCCTCTCCTTCTCCTCCTCTCTCCCCTTCCTCTCCCTCCTTCTCTCCTCTCCCTCCCTCCCTCTCTCCCTCTTCCCCCTCCCCTCTCTCTCCATCTCCTTCTTTCTCCTTTCTTCCTCTCTCCTCTCCTTCTCCCCCTCTCTCCCCCTTCCTCTCCCTCCCTCTCTCCTGCTCTCTCCATCTTGTTCTTTCTCTCCTCTCCCTCCCCCTCTCCCTATATCCCTCTGCCCCCTCCCCTCTCTCTCTTTCTCTCTCCTCTCCTTCTCCTCCTCTCTCCCCTTCCTCTCCCTCCTTCTTCCTCTCTTTCCCTCCTTCCCTCTCTCCTGCTCTCTCCATCTCATTCTTTCTCTCCCTCTCTCCTTATATCCCTCTGCCCCCTCCCCTCTCTCTCCATCTCCTTTTCTCTCCTCTTCCTCTCTCCCCTTCCTCTCCCTCCTTCTCTCTCTTTTTCTCCCTTTCTCCCTATATCCTTCTACCCCCACCCCCTCTCTCTCTCTTCCTCTCTCCTCTCCTTCTCCCCCTCTCTCCCCTTCCTCTCCCTCCTACTCTCCTCTCCCTCCCTCCCTCCCTCTCTCCCTCTGCCCCCTCCCCTCTCTCCATCTCCTTCTTTCTCCTTTCTTCCCCTCTCCTCTCCTTCTCCCCCTCTCTCCCCTTCCTCTCCCTCCTTCCCTCTCTCCTGCTCTCTCCATCTTGTTCTTTCTCTCCTCTCCCTCCCTCTCTCTCTATATCCCTCTGCCCCCTCCCCTCTCTCTCCATCTCCTCTCTCTCTCCTCTCCTCCCCCTCTCGCTGTCACCACTCCTGATGAAATGTTCTTTAATACCCTATCGACAGTATTGACACCCCCGGGGCCCGGTGCGCCCTCCGGTGGGACCCCCCAGTATTGATTTGTTGCGGAGGGTGTGGGTCTCGGTGCTATTACAGGGAGATTAGTGGGGCCATTACGGAGCATGAGTCCAATGGAAGTGACAGAAGAGAGAGTCGTGCTGCGAAAAGAAAGAGCGAGAGAAAACGACTGCACGGAAAGAAGAGGCCAGAAAATACACTGTTTATAGAAAGCACAATATCGGATTTAAAGGTCTTTTATTACACAAAATCGACTCTTCGGAGCTCCGAGCCGTGTTAGAATAATAACTGTTCCCTCCTCAGAAAATATACCAGGAGTTGTGTTTTGTTTCATTCACAAATATTTGAGTAACACTTCATTATTAGTCTGCTTTCGAAAAACTTAAAATGCTCTTTGAGATGTCAGAAAGCTGCAGTTTTCACAATAACAGCTCCTTTTTTTACCTTTAGTTCAGGAAAAATGGGCAATTCCAGAGCTGAAATTATCCAAATGATTCTAGTGAAGCTGTGTGGATTTTCGGTATTACCACATGACATCACAAGGTGGAACAGAGTGTTTCAAAGAACAACTCGGCCTAATAAAACAAAACAAAACTCCAGGTCTGTTTTTGATGAGGAAACAACATTAAAACTATTATATTATATATTACATGTATATAGTATTTCACGCTAGCCTTGAGAGAGTGCAGACGTGTTTGTCTCTTCCTCCTTATCTTGCTGCTCTGTGTGTGCGTGAATTTTCTAAATTCCTAAAATATGGATTTGATCAGCTGGACCCTCAGCGCAATTGATACTCTTTTTTCATGGAGGAGGGCCACTCCGGGAGAAGCAGTGTGTCCGGACGGTACTTTTGCTGCTGGATATGCGAGGGACTCGAATAATGCGTGGCAAGTCGTATGTTTGGCACCAATGTACCTGGAAGATGTGGAGGATATTTACATATTCGGATTTCTGATAGCTGGACATCTGTTGATTGGCCTGGGATTGTCCATGATCTATCCCAAAATTTGTAAGCTGGCAGCAAGTAAAGAGTCCCCCAAGCTGTCTGCAGTAATTTCGAGCTACTGTGAAGCCGTGGGAGATCTCGTGAAAGGAGTACATCAGAAAGTGGCACAGGTTGAGGACCTTTTGGAAGGGTTTCAACCAAAGGAAACATCTCGACGTTTGGATATCATCACAGGCATTCTTACAGAACTGGGCAAAAGCAAGGCAGCGCAGTCTGTTCGCCAAGAGGAACTAATGAGATCTTTCATGGATCTTCATGGGGATATGAAGATGGGGGTCTGGCAGAACCAGGGGTCCAGCTAAATTGCTCACTCACCTGGGTCTCTAAAATGTATTTCATCATGCTAAATTAATGCCCTGTAAATCTGTCCTGTCTCCTGCGAAAATCTGTCTCCAACGGTTATCTTTGTTTTGACAGAAACACTCCCAAGGCCACAGATGTGGCTTGTTATCATGAACTCTACAAAAACATGGCACACACTAGTGAACACTACACTAGTAAACGTTGCCCTGTCTTTTTAGAAAGGTCTGCTCTCGGTTTCAATCAATTTAATTGATTTCTGATCTGATCCCTGCCCCACCCTTCCTTTTTGTCACCAAAGAAAAAAACACCGTATGTTACCTATCCAATTGTTTTTCTGTCATTACATGTTGTGTATAATTGTCATTGATTGTAATTGCATCTTTTCCACTCTGCATCTTCCAGTCGGCGGTGCGCACAAGTGCAGCGGCCCCTCCCTTAGCCACTCTATACTGTCCTACCTGGTTAGTGGGGAAACGAAATTTCAAATTCCCTCTATGTACATGTACATATGGTTGTTTTTCGACAATAAAGCAAACTATGACTGGCTATGACTAAAACAAAGACCAGAAAATTGCATAATATGGGCACACTCAGATGTACTTCGATACTGAATCTGATACCCGGATGATAATTAGACTTAGTCTAAGGCTGCATCCCACTACTCTGTCTTACCCCTACCCCTTTATCTACGTCTTTGTCTTGCCCCTCGATACCAAGCTGAGAGGGCTTGGGATACGAATGTTCCCCTAAGAAATGGGACACCACTCGATTACCGTTTGCGTCATCATCCCTCACCTCTACCTGAGCTGCTACGTCTACAGAGGCGACAACAACTGACGCAAACAAACGTAAACAAATGTCAAGGATTATCGGGTACCTCAGCTCAACAAAAAAACTAGCTTTTCTTTATACATAAAAGTTCGATGAAAACGATAACGTCGGCTAAACAGTCACCGCGACAACAGTTCATTAAAAGTAAAGTACAACATAAGCATTGTAATTGTAAACCTGCTAAACTGTTAATAGATAATTCCAACTGCTGAAAATACATTTAGCTAACATTTAGCTAACATACATGAACACAGACAGTGGCTCCCTCTTTTCTGCATGTGACGCTGCCATCCTGATCCCAAAACCTGCCTTAGCGTGTAGGCGTACCCCTTCGTTTCAAGTCTGGTCGAGAGCTTACTTCGTTTCAAGAGGTGTGTAGCCCGAGGTCGTGGCCCAAGCCCTTGATCAAAATTAGAATCGGGACACCCCTCGCCCTCACATGAACGCGCAAAACCAAGGGGTAGGGGTAAGACGAAGGGGTAAGACCAAGGAATGGGACACAGTCTTGGGCTACGTCCACACGACAACGCTCCTGGAGACAAAAACGGAGCGTAAACCGATGTAATACATGCCACACCAATATGTGGTGCTGTAAATAGAAAACAGTGCTGTAAACAGGAAAATGTCTTCCTTCTGCATAAATTGTATTTTGGATGGAGTTTTCCACAGAGATTCTGTTAGAACTTTCTGTGTAGAATCCCTCAGTCGTCCAGGTAGAATCCACGGCAAAAGGAGAAATTCAATTTGTCAAATGGACAAAAGTTTATTTGGTCAAATACATTTCACAGTTTGGGCTGAAGAAGCAGCTCGGATGAGAAACATTCTTCACCAATTCTGAATACAGTTTACAGTTGTGTTTTTACTGAAAAAAGAGATGGATTCAAAACTTCTGACGTTATATTGTGTTTTACACCACAAAACTCAGACTTGGTTTGGTCCTGTTCTAGTCCTGGGTTAGTTCCAGGTTTAGTCCCGTTCTAGTCCTGGTTTAGTTCCAAGTTTAGTCCCGCTCTAGTCCTGGTTTAGTTCCAGGTTTAGTCCTGTTCTAGTCCTGCTTTAGTTCCAGGTTTAGTCCTGTTCTAGTCCTGGTTTAGTTCCAGGTTTAGTCCCGCTCTAGTCCTGGTTTAGTTCCAGGTTTAGTCCTGTTCTAGTCCTGCTTTAGTTCCAGGTTTAGTCCTGTTCTAGTCCTGGTTTAGTTCCAGGTTTAGTCCCGTTCTAGTCCTGGTTTAGTTCCAGGTTTAGTCCCGTTCTAGTCCTGGTTTAGTTCCAGGTTTAGTCCTGTTCTAGTCCTGCTTTAGTTCCAGGTTTAGTCCCGTTCTAGTCCTGGTTTAGTTCCAGGTTCCGTCCCGTTCTAGTCCAGGTTTAGTTCCAGGTTTAGTCCTGTTGTAATCCTGGTTTAGTTCCAGGTTTATTCCTGTTCTAGTCCTGGTTTAGTTCCAGGTTTAGTCCTGTTGTAATCCTGGTTTAGTTCCAGGTTTATTCCTGTTCTAGTCCTGGTTTAGTTCCAGGGTTAGTCCCGTTCTAGTCCTGCTTTAGTTCCAGGTTTAGTCCTCTTCTAGTTGTGGTTTATTTCCAGGTTTAGTCCCGTTCTAGTCCTGGTTTAGTTCCAGGTTTAGTCCCGTTCTAGTCCTGATTTAGTTCCAGGTTTAGTCCTGTTATAGTCCTGGTTTAGTTCCAGGTTTAGTCCTGTTCTAGTCCTGCTTTAGTTCCAGGTTTCGTCCCGTTCTAGTCCTGGTTTAGTTCCGTTCTAGTCCTGGTTTACATTCTTTTTTTTTTTTTTTTCAACAAAGTGCCACATAATTGTGATAGACATTGGCCCTTTGTCTCTTTCTTTCTTTTTCTCTCTCTTTTCTCTTGTTTATCTCTTCTCTCGTTTCTCTCACTTTTCTCTCTCGTTTCTCTCTTGTTTTTTTTTTTTTTTGCCACAGACTGATGTAAAACTGTGATGAATATTGGCCACAGGTTCTGTCCTCCACCTCTACGGCCCTGTCCACGAATTAAAACCTCAAAACGCATTTTTTTTAAGTTCAGGTCATTTTTATTGCCGTTTCACTCTAATTGTTGTTTATTTCCTCCTCAAAAACAGACTCGGAGTTGTGTTTTGTTTCATTCACATGTTTGAGTAACTCCTTATGATGTCGCAAAGAGGTAGTTTCCAAGCCAACATCTCCTTTTACCTTTATTTCTGTGGAGATTACCTGAAAATGTTTCTAGTGAAAGTGCGTGGAGTTTAAAAACACAGTGGAGCATGAGTGGAACAGCCTTTTTGTAACGTGTCCTTAGATGGCTGGAAATGTGCCATAAAATAAAATAAATGATTAAATATTATTGAATTGACTTGAGGGTGTTTTAGAGGCCGTCAACACCTAGCATGCTAACACGCACTTCCTGATTACGGGACAGTAAAAGTGCGTTGTAGATGCAGACAGAGCAGATTTACTTGTTTATACAATACTGGGACGAGACATTTAGATTAAACTGGAAAAAAAATACAGGTTCTTGAAGTTGTTTATTCCCCGTGTGGAAAGAGTCGGAGTAAAAATGACAAAAACATTATTTACCCGAGTTTTTACAGTGGAGGAAATGTGTTCGATAAATTATAGCCTCTGGTCTGGACAATGGTCTGATTCCACTGCCTCAGATTACCTCCTCTAACTCTGTCTCTTTTCTCTCTTTTCTCTCTCTTTTCTCTCTTTTTCTCTCTCTTTTCCTCTCTCTTTTCTCTCTCTGTGGACAATGGTCTGATTCCACTGCCTCAGATTACCTCCTCTAACTCTGTCTCTCTTTTCTCTCTCTTTTCTCTCTCTTTTCTCTGTCGTTTCTCTTTCTTTTCTCTCTCTTTTCTCTCTCTTTTCTCTCTTTTTCTTTCTCGTTTCTCTCTTTTCTCTCTCGTTTCTCTCTTTTCTCTCTCTCTGGACAATGGTCTGGTTCCACTGCCTCAGATTACCTCCTCTAACTCTCTCTCTTTTCTCTCTTTTCTCTCTCTTTTCTCTCTTGTTTCTCTCTCTGTTTCTCTCTCTTGTCTCTCTCTTTTCTCTCTCTTTTCTCTCTTGTTTCTCTCTCTTGTCTCTCTCTTTTGTCTCTCTTTTCTCTCTTGTTTCTCTCTCTTGTCTCTCTCTTTTCTCTCTCTCTGGCCAATGTTCTGATTCCTCTGCCTCAGCTTACCTCCTCTAACTCTGTCTCTCTTTTCTCTCTCTTTTCTCTCTCTTTTCTCTCTTGTTTCTCTCTCTTGTCTCTCTCTTTTCTCTCTCTCTGGACAATGGTCTGATTCCACTGCCTCAGATTACTCTCTTGTTTCTCTCTCTTGTCTCTCTCTTGTCTCTCTCTTTTCTCTCTCTTTTCTCTCTTTTGTCTCTCTCGTTTCTCTCTCTTTTCTCTCTCTCTGGACAATGGTCTGATTCCACTGCCTCAGATTACCTCCTCTAACTCTGTCTCTTTTCTCTCTCTTTTCTCTCTCTTCTCTCTCTCGTTTCTCTCTCTGTTTCTCTCTCGTTTCTCTCTATTTTTCTCTCTCTGTGGACAATGGTCTGATTCCACTGCCTCAGATTACCTCCTCTAACTCTGTCTCTTTTCTCTTTTCCCTCTCGGTTCTCTCTTGTTTCTCTCTCTTTTCTCTCTCTTTTCTCTGTCGTTTCTCTCTCTTTTCTCTCTCTTTCTCTCTCGTTTCTCTCTCTGTTTCTCTCTCTTTTCTCTCTCTTTTCTCTCTCGTTTCTCTGTCTTTTCTGTCTTTTCTCTCTCTGTGGACAATGGTCTGATTCCACTGCCTCAGATTACCTTCTCTAACTCTGTCTCTTTTCTCTCTCTTTTCTCTCTCGTTTCTCTCTTTTCTCTTGTTTCTCTCTCGTTCCTCTCTTTTCTCTCTCTCTGGACAATGGTCTGATTCCACTGCCTCAGATTACCTCCTCTAACTCTCTGTCTCTTTTCTCTCTGTTTTCTCTCTCGTTTCTCTCTCTCGTTTCTCTTTCCTCTCTTGTTTCTTTCTCTTTTCTCTCTCGTTTCTCTCTCGTTTCTCTCTCTTTTCTCTCTCTGTGGACAATGGTCTGATTCCAATGCCTCAGATTACCTGCTCTAACTCTGTCTCTTTTCTCTCTCTTTCTCTCTCTTTCTCTCTCTTTTCTCTCTCTTTTCTCTCTTGTTTCTGTCTTTTCTCTCTTGTTTCTCTCTTTTTCATTTCACTCTCCTTTCTCTCTCATTTCTCTCTCTCTTCTCTCTCATTTCTCTCTTTTCTCTTGTTTCTCTCTCGTTTCTCTCTCTTTTGTCTCTTGTTTCTCTCTTTTTCATTTCTCTCTCTTTTCTTTCTAATTTCTCTCTCTTCTCATTTCTCTCTTTTCTCTTGTTTCTCCTCTCTTTTCTCTCTTTTTCTCTCTCCTTTCTTTCTCCTTTCTCTCTTTCTCTCGTTTCTCTCTGTTTTCTCTCTTTTTCTCTCTCATTTCTCTTTCCTCTCTTGTTTCTCTCTGTTTCTCTCTCGTTTCTCTCTATTTTTCTCTCTCTGTGGACAATGGTCTGATTCCACTGCCTCAGATTACCTCCTCTAACTCTGTCTCTTTTCTCTCTCTTTTCTCTCTTGTTTCTCTCTCTTTCTCTGTCTTTTCTCTCTTGTTTCTCTCTTTTTCATTTCACTCTCCTTTCTCTCTAATTTCTCTCTCTTTTCTCTCTCATTTCTCTCTTTTCTCTTGTTTCTCTCTCTTTTCTCTCTCGTTTCTCTCTTTTCTCTCTCTTTTCTCTCTTTTTCATTTCACTCTCTTTTCCCTCTAATTTCTCTCTCTCTTCTCTCTCATTTCTCTCTTTTCTCTTGTTTCTCTCTGTTTTCTCTCTTTTTCTCTCTCCTTTCTTTCTCCTTTCTCTCTTTCTCTCGTTTCTCTCTGTTTTCTCTCTTTTTCTCTCTCATTTCTCTTTCCTCTCTTGTTTCTCTCTCGTTTCTCTCTCTTTTCTCTCTATTTTTCTCTCTCTGTGGACAATGGTCTGATTCCACTGCCTCAGATTACCTCCTCTCCCTCTGTCTGTCTATTCTCTCTTTTCTCTCTCGTTTGTCTCTTGTTTCTCTCTCTTTTCTCTTTCTTTTCTCTCTCGTATCTTTCTCATTTCTCTCTCGTTTCTCTCTCTTTCTTTCTCTCTGTGGACAATGGTCTGATTCCACTGTCCTCTACCTCTCCCTCTATCTCTTTCTCTCTTTTCTCTCTCTTTTCTCTCTCTTGTCTCTCTCTTTTCTCTCTTGTTTCTCTCTTTTCTCTTTCTCTGGACAATGGTCTGATTCCACTGCCTTAGATTACCTCCTCTAACTCTCTATCTCTTTCTCTCTTTTTCTTTCTCGTTTCTCTCTTTTCTCTCTCATTTCTCTCTTTTCTCTCTCGTTTCTCTCTCTTTCTTTCTCTCTGTGGACAATGATCTGATTCCACTGTCCTCTAGCTCTCCCTCTATCTCTTTCTCTCTTTTCTCTCTCTTTTCTCTCTCTTTTCTCTCTTTTTCTTTCTCGTCTCTCTCTTTTCTCTCTCGTTTCTCTCTTTTCTCTCTCTCTGGACAATGGTCTGATTCCACTGCCTCAGATTACCTCCTCTAACTCTCTGTCTCTTTCTCCCTTTTCCCTCTCTTTTGTCTCTCCGGCCTGTGGAGATGGGGTGAACTCGGCGGGTGGGTGGTAAAAGGGTGTAGGTGATGGATGGTGTGGCCTGAGAGGACCCCTGCCCCCCCTCGTTCCCTCTCTCCTCTCCTCTTTCTCTCTCTTTTCACCCCCCACAGATCAGGACATATGGGGCACCGTCTCATCTGGTCCTCTGTCGGTACCACCACTCTCTCCTCCAGCTCTCTCCTCTCCCTCTCTCCTCATCTTTTCTTTTTCTCTCCTCTTTCTCCTCCATCTCCTCTCCTTCTCGCCCTCCACAGCCCAGAATGTATGGGTCTGTGTCTCCTCCTCCTCATCCTCCCTCTTCTCCTCTTTCCCTCCTCATCCTCTGCCCTCATCTCCTTCGCCCTCTCCTCTCGCTCTCCCCCCTCTTGCTCCCTCTCTCCCTCTTTCACCCTCTCCTCCCCCTCATCTTCTTTCGCTCCCTCTCCTTCCTCCTCCCTCTTCTCTCTTTCCCCCTGTACTCTCTCCCCCTCCTCATCTTCTGCTTTCAACTCTTTCACCCTCTCCTCCCTTTCCTCCCTCCCTTTCACCCTCTATCTCTTGCTCTCGCCTAGTCTCTTTCACCCTCTCCTTTCTCTCTTTATTCTCTCTCTCCCCTTCTCTCCTCTCCCTCTCCCTTCATCTCCTCCTCTTTCCCTCTCCCTCTCCTCCTCATCTCTCTCCCTCTCCTCCTCTCTCTCTCTCCTCCTCTCTCTCTATCTCCCCCTCCTCTCGCTCTCACTCCTCTCACTCTCCCTCTCCTCCTCTCCCTCATCATCTGCCTTCATCTCTTTTGCCATTTCCTCTCCCTCTCCTCTCCCACTCTCTCCCTCTCTCTCTCTCTTCCTCCCTTTTCTCTCTCTCTTCCCCCCTTTCTCTCTCTCTCTCTCTCTCTCTCTTCCCTCAGAAGGTGACACAGATTGAGCTGTACCCTCTAATCTGTGGATACCCCCCTGACGCTCGGATACCATCACGAGTATGTTTGTGGAACTGTTATGCGCCAGGAGGAAGGACTGGATACGTGAAGAGGTAAGCCGGTGTTACCGCAAGAAACTAGAAGGAAACCCATACAGATTAACATTTTTTTTAAAAACCACACTATCCCTTTAATGTTTCCCAAACAAAAAGATACCTTGTGTAAACTATTCCACTGTATTATGTCTTTGTCTAGTGCAGGGGTCGGCAACCCACGGCTCCGGAGCCACATGCGGCTCTTTGATCCCTCAGTACTGCGGTCCCTCATTTATCGCGGGGGTTACGTTCTAAAAATAACCCACCATAAGCGAAATCCGCAAAGTCGTCAGCTTTATATTTTACAATTATTCTCCATGTTTTAAGGCTGTAAACGCCTCACCACACACATTCTACACTTTTCTCACACTGGAATTAATGTTTTCTCACATTTCTCTCTTGTTTAGACGCTCAAACTTTCGTAGATTTTCAACAAAAAAGCCACAGTATTAGAGAACGAAACCAAAGTGTATTTCGTGTGAATTTCACAGTTCTTATGACCGCTTCGCTGTGGCGGGTTTTGACGGAGAGAAAACTTGCAAACATACAGCACTTCAGAGTCACACTGCGATCCAACATTTATATAAATCTGGCAAACTGAACGCATTCTGTACAGGAGACACGGAGGAGAATGACGGACAAATCGGCAAAGGTCTACAGTCCCTTAGCCAATCAGGACGCAGAAATGCACGTTGATACAATATACACTTGACAGCACACTTTCTTTTCAATCCCATATTAATAACATCACCCGCTCCGCCTACTTTCACCTCGTCTCCTCCCCTCTCTCACTCCTCACGCCACTGCCATACTCGTTCACAGTCTTGTTACTTCCCGGATCGACTACTGCAACTTCCTCCTCCCCTCCAGAAACTGCAGCTTCTCCAAAATTCCGCTGCCCGCATCATCACCAGGACCTCCTCCTCCCACCACATCACCCCCGTCCTCCAACAACTACACTGGCTTCCCATAAAACAAAGAATTCACTTTAAAATTCTCTTAACCACATTCAAAGCGATCCATAACCTGGCTCCACCTTACATCACTGACCTCCTCCACATCTCCATCTCCTTCTCCCCCGCTCCTCCTCCTCTCTCCAGCTCCTCCTCCTGCTCCTCCTCCTCTCTCCTCCTCCTCCTCTCTCCAGTCTCATAACCATGGGGGGCTCTGGAACTGTCTCCCTCCTGACCTCCACAATATTCACTCTCTTCCTCTGTTCAAATCCAGACTCAAAACACACCTGTTCAGACAATCCTACACCACATAACAGTCACTTTCACCATCTTACACTTTTCTATCTCTGTTTTTATCTTTGTATTTTAAGTATTTTTATGTTTTAATTTGTTTTGTGTGTCTTGAAAGGCGCTTTTAAATAAAATGCATTACTATTATTCTTTTAAAAAATTGGAATAAAAAAATCTGTGAAACAGCGAGGCCACGAAAAGTGAACCACAATATAGCGAGGGACCACTGTATTTAATTAAAATGTATTTTATTTTAGCTAATTCATTTTCAAAATGTTATTCTATGGCCCAAAGGTAAAAAAAAAAAAAAAAAAAAAAAAAATCATTATATGCAGTGTTATTTCATTTTAAATTTCAAAAGGGTTTTGTGGCTCCCAGTGTTTTCTTTACTGTGTGAAACGGCTCCAAACGGCTCTTTGAGTGGTAAAGGTTGCCGACCCCTGCTCTAGTGTTATTGATTGTATTGCATTCCTATTCTGTTTATGTTCTTGTATCACTGAGGAGAGAGGTGGGATGTTAGCGCCCCCTGTCGGCTGCTTTAAAGGTCCCATGGCATGAAATTTTCACTTTCTGAGGGTTTTGAACGTTAATGTGAGCTCCCCTACCCTGTTTAGGCCCCCCCCCCCCCATGGTTAAAAGTTGTGAAATGTCTAAACTGAGCATTTGCGATCCTTTTCTGCGTTAGAAAAAATCGGAGCTCAAACGGGCGATTTTGAACAAGGAAACTTATTGACGTCAGATCGAAAAAAGAAATGCAAATGCAGTTCCACCCCCGTCTGTCTGTACTCAGTGTCTCTGTAAATCACGCCCAGAGAGTTTGGACTGCGGAGGAGCTACGCAATGCGAAATACGTTTTTTTATTTGCCTGGAGGCACGTCCGAGTGTTTCTAGGCTCGGAAGTCCTTTATCTGAGCCTGTGGATATCTGAAACAGCAGTGGTTTCATTTTATTTTCTGTGGAAATGTGTTTATTTTTCAATGGAACGCTTCTCATCTCTCCCTCCGTGCAAAAACACGGAAGTGGGTCGCGGAGCGGAGAGCTTGGCCACGCCCCCACCCCCTACTATAGGCCATCTCTGTCCTCCTCATTTGCATTCAAGCAACAACGCCCATAATGGAGTGTTCCAGAGTGACATTTATGACTCTTTCTCATCTTATCTCTGTTTCTCATGCACTGAGTGTTGATTTTGAAGAAGGATTCATTTACAGTATTAGGGAACCATTAAGGAGCCATATAAAAGCATCAAGAAGTACCATGTCATGGGATCTTTAAGGTCCATGGACCCGTCCGTTTCCAAGTCTTCTCGTTGTTTACAGTGACAAATAAACGCTTCCATTCCACTTACATTTATTTAATCACAGGTGGTTTTAGAGCTCAAAAATACCTAGAAAAACAAACATTCTGACTGTGAGCGGAGTCGTCTCACCACAGATCTGACCTGTAACTTGGTCCGGTTTAGTCTAGGTGAAGATAGAAAGGTTTAATTCCACCAGAAAAGTTACACAATGCAGCTTTTAAGACAGTAGAGATCAGATAGAGCGTCTTTAATTTAGTAAATGCAGTTTGAACATAACTTAAAGTGGACACCATCAGGTCCCATCCATCAGATCTTCTCACAAACGCTGCCACAGCAACTTCCAGACGGCCGGCTTCAGATTTTAATTTAAAGAGACGTGGTTTTTACATGAGCGGTCACACGCGGGCCATAAAAACACGTCAGGATTACAAAAAAAAAATGATATAAAATGATTTGCGGTGGTACGAGGGTTCAAGTGGAGATCTGTCCCGGGTTAAAAGTGAAGCTAATACATTAGCGGCGAGAGCGCTTCGCCATATCTCTCCTCCTGACGTTTGTGAGGGGCGAGCGAGGGGCGAGCGAGGGGCGGGCGAGGGGCGAGCGAGACATCGTTCACGCCATTCCACCGGCGAAAGAGAGAGATACAGGGATAAGGGCCAAATTGATGGTCATATTTTAGCGCGGGTCAGCCCGGATGGCGCGATTCGACAACGTAATTACAAGTTTGGAGGGAGGAGAGATAGAGGAGGAGAGGAGGAGGAGGAGGAGGAGGGGAGGAGGAGGAGGAGGAGGGGAGAATGGACGGTCAGGCTTAATTGAGTGGTCACCTCTGAGGGGTGTGCTAAGACTGCAGCCAGATGGAAGAGAGGGAACGAGAGGAAAATACAGAGGGAGAGATGGATGAGTGGAGAGAGAGAGAGAGAGTCAAGGGAATACGAGAGAGGGAAAGAGAAAGAGATGACGATACAAAGAGGGAGAGTGGAGGGAAAGAGAGAGAGAGAGGGAGAGAAAAAAAGAGTCAAGAGAGTCAAGAGAAGAAGAGAGAAGGAAAGAAAGAGAGAGAGGAGGAGAAAATAGAGAGGGAGAGATGGATGAGTGGATCGAGAGTAAGAGAGGGGGGATACAGGGAGAGAAGAGATAGTGGAGAGAGAGAGAGAGAAGGAGAGAGAGAGAAGAGGATAGAGAGATGGATGAGTGGAGGAGAGAGAGAGAGAGAGATGGGGTGGGGTACAGGAAGAGAAGAGATAGTGGAGAGAGAGAGAGAGAGAAGGAGAGAGAGAGAAGAGGCTAGAGAGATGGATGAGTGGAGGGAGAGAGAGATGGGGTGGGGTACAGGAAGAGAAGAGATTGTGGAGAAAGAGAAAGTCAAGGAAAGAAGAGAGAGGGAAAGAGAGAGAGATGAGGATACAAAGGAGAGATGGATAAGTGGAGGGAAAGAGAGAGAGAGAGAGAGAGAGAGAGAAAGAGTCAAGAGAGTCAAGAGAAGAAGAGAGAAGGAAAGAGAGAGAGAGAGGAGGAGGAAAGAGAGAGGGAGAGATGGATGAGTGGATCGAGAGTAAGAGAGGGGGGATACAGGGAGAGAAGAGATAGTGGAGAGAGAGAGAGAGAAGGAGAGAGAGAGAAGAGGATAGAGAGATGGATGAGTGGATGGGGGAGAGAGATGGGGTGGGGTACAGGAAGAGAAGAGATAGTGGAGAGAGAGAAGGTCAAGGCAAGAAGAGAGAGGGAAAGAGAGAGAGATGAGGATACAAAGAGGGAGAGATGGATGAGTGGAGGGAAAGAGAGAGAGGGAGAGAGAGAAAGAGTCAAGAGAGTCAAGAGAAGAAGAGAGAAGGAAAGAGAGAGACCGAGGAGGAGGGAATAGAGAGGGAGAGATGGATGAGTGGATCGAGAGTAAGAGAGGGGGATACAGGGAGAGAAGAGATAGTGGAGAGAGAGAGAGACAGAGAAGGAGAGAGAGAGAAGAGGATAGAGAGATGGATGAGTGGAGGGAGAGAGAGATGGGGTGGGGTACAGGAAGAGAAGAGATAGTGGAGAGAGAGAGAGAGAAGGAGAGAGAGAGAAGAGGATAGAGAGATAGATGAGTGGAGGGAGAGAGAGAGAGAGATGGGGGGGGGAACAGGAAGAGAAGAGATAGTGGAGAGAGAGAGAGGGAGAAGGGAAGAGAAGAGGGAAAGAGAGAGAGATGAGGATACCAAGAGGGAGAGATGGATGAGTGGAGGGAAAGAGGGAGAGAGAGAAAGAGTCAAGAGAGTAAAGAGAAGAAGAGAGAAGGAAAGAGAGAGAGAGAGGAGGAGGAAAGAGAGAGGGAGGGATGGATGAGTGGAGGGAAAGAGAGGAAGAGAGAGAAAGAGTCAAGAGAGTCAAGAGAAGAAGAGAGAAGGAAAGAGAGAGAGAGAGGAGGAGGAAATATAGAGGGAGAGATGGATGAGTGGATCGAGAGTAAGAGAGGGGGGATACAGGGAGAGAAGAGATAGTGGAGAGAGAGAGAGAGAGAAGGAGACAGAGAGAGAGAGAAGAGGAAATAGAGACAGAGAGATGGATGAGGGGGGGGGGAGAGAGAGATGGGGTGGGGTACACGAAGAGAAGAGATAGTGGAGAGAGAGAAGGACAAGGGAAGAAGAGAGAGGGAAAGAGAGAGAGAGATGAGGATACGGAGAAGGAGAGAGGGAAGAGGAAATAAAGCGAGAGAGATGGATGAGTGGAGGGAAAGAGGGAGAGAGAGAAAGAGTCAAGAGAGTAAAGAGAAGAAGAGAGAAGGAAAGAGAGAGAGAGATGAGGAGAAAATAGAGAGGGAGAAATGGACGAGGGGGGGGATACAGGGAGAAAAAGAGATAGTGGAGAGAGAGAGAGGGAAAGGCAAGAGAAGGGGAGAGAGAAGGAGAGAGAGAGAAGAGGAAATGGAGAGGGAGAGATGGAGGAGGGGAGGGAGAGTAAGAGAAGCGATAGTGGAGAGAGAGAAAGCCAAGGGAAGAAGAGAGAAGGAAAGAGAGAGAGAGAGAGGGTCTTTGAGTGTCATGAAAAGCGCTATATAAATAAAATTTATAAAATTTATTAATTTATATATATATATATAGAGAGAGACGGAGGAGTGGACTGAGAGGAAGACGGGGGTACAGGGAGAGAAGAGATAGTGGAGAGAGAGAAAGTCAAGGGAAAAAGAGATTGAAAGAGAGAGAGCTAGGGAGAGAGAGAGAGGGGAGAAATAGAGAGGGAGAGAGAGAGGGAAAGTCAAGAGAAGAAGGGAGAGGAAGAAATAAAGAGGGAGAGAGAGAAAGAGGGAGGACGATAAAGGGAGCGAGATATAGGAGCGGGAAAGAGAGAAAAGGGAAGAAGAGAGAGGGGGAGAGAGAGGAAATAAAGAGGGAGAGATGGATGAGGGGAGGGAGAGAGAGATGGGGGTACAGGAAAAGAAGAGATAGAGGAGAGAGAGAAAGTCAAGGGAAAAAGAGAGGGAAAGAGAGAGAGAGCTAGAGAGAGCAGAGAGACAGCGATGGATGAGTGGAAGGAGAGAGAGTCAAGAGAATAAGAGAGAGCTAGAGAGAGAGAGAGAGTACTGCTGTTAAGGCAGTTCTGTTCTACATTTCATTTCTTCACCTCCATCTATGACAAAAAGAAGGGATCTGAGTGTGAGGAGAGGCCACTGTACGAAAAATATCTGTTATTTTTATACTTTTTGGTCTGGAAAAATGATTTGTACTGTCTGAAAGGGCCACTAAACACCAAAAGAAATTTTTTTCTACTGATTAGCTCTGTAAATGGGTCTAAAACAGAAATGTATCCCTCTCTCTGGCCTTATTTTGGCATTTTAATTTCATTCAATTTATTGACTTTATTGATCTCACACAGGGGTTTAAAACTGTTAAAAATTCAAACCTTCCTGCAGAAGTCCACAGAGGCCATATTCATAAGCAATATTTTTTCTTCCTTGTTATCCCGAGATAACGAGATAATTAATTCGAGATCTCGAGAAAACAAAGTTATTCCGTTATCTCAAAATAACAGTTTTACGTAAAGGCGTTTCGTAACTTGGATTATTTGTTATTTGGATCTTTCGTAAGGTGAGTTATGACTGTATTATCACTTCATTTATTGCTATTTTAGTCATGTTTTTATTAAAGGTACAGTGTGTAGGATTCGTGGCGCATAGGTGGTGTAGGTACCATGCACTTCCTCTTTTGGCTACAGCAGACCTCGAGGGTCACCCGGGCGCACCGTAACGCGGACAGCTCGCGTACCAGCGCGCACCCGGGACTGTTTGAGCTCTCGCCGACAACTACGGTATAAATAAAACGCGGTCCCGTTTTTCTTTTTGCATGAACGCACACATTCCCGATCATGTACCATGACAATCTACACATCAAATGAAACCTTACAGTCTCCTCTTTTTGAATATGCAATTCATTTCCTGGCACAACAGTCACTCCTTGAGCACATGGGGCTTTTATACGGAAAAGCATAAAACGAGGTTTGTTACTTAGCTTACCTTTGAAGGCTCTGGACAAGCTCTGCATGGGGAAGATCCCCCTTTTATGTGACTATATCCAGACCCTCCAGGAATTCGCGATGTTGCGATTTGCAACTTCAACGCAACTTCAGCCAATCCCCGCAAATTCAGGGCGGTGTTGCAATTTTGACCAATCACCGCAACTTTTCCGCAATTTTTACTAATTTTGACCAATCATCGGCGACGTATTGAACGCCGACCAACTTCCTTCTGTGTAGGAGACATAACTGAGATGAGGTGCACGGTGCGTTTGTGTGTGTGTGTGCGGCAGAGGCGGTGGGTCACGTGAGTGTGGGCGTGAGTGTGGGAAGTGTGTGCGTGTAAAAGCGCGCGCTCACCTGTCACACAGAGGAGAGAGTCAGGGTTGGGGTGTAGCCGTATTTTTTGTTGACCGCAAACCATTCATTCATCTTTCACGTTAATCTGTTCATCCTGCTGGTTTCATGAGTTCCATTTCATCCTGCTGCGCTGTCATAACTGTGTGCGCTCTTTTTGTAATAAATGCACAAAACGCATATCTGGATCTCAGCGTATCTGTCACCATAGCCTCCTCTTTGCACGTCACAAATCTGCGAGCCATAGGACCCAACCTCATATTCTCGGCGGCTAAAAGGTTTGAGTTTGGAAGCCGCCACATTCTGCTTTACTTCCGTGTGACAAAACGAAACTGCGGCCGTGTCCCCAGTTCCCAGAGCGCACAGCTCGGAGCGCGGCCCGAAGGGGGCTCAGACTGCAGTCAAGTCGGTGAACACTTGCTCAGCCCCGACTGCGGTCCGCGGACCGCTTAACGACTGCGGTCTTCGGACCGCGTGTTAACTGCGCATGGGACAAAAAAAGAAGTGGGACAGCAGTCGTCGCGCCGGTGTACTATCGAAATGTGTGACGCACTTGCCCTTCGGGCCACGCTCCGAGCCGCGCGCTCTGGGAATTGAGACACGGCTTCTAACGGCAAAGAAACATGTGCGGCCAGACACCTGCCCACTAAAATAACAGCAAAAGACCGCGCGAAACAGTTCCCCTACTAGTAGTAATTTATTTTCGATATTGGTAAGGTTGTTTTAGGACCATATCTGTGATCTCTGTGTCTTTGTATTATTCATTGTCAGTAATAACTCAGTATTCAAAATATTACTAAATTTTAATTACAAAAAGCGAAAATCGCAACTATTTATCGCAACTTTCACTTCCTCCCGCAACAAAATCGCAACAAAAACCTTAAAAGTACCGCAACTTTCATCGCAACTTTTTGGAAAAGCTCCCGCAAATTCAGGCATTTTAGCCCCGCAACAATCACAAAAAATGCCCGCGAAATCCTGGGGGGTCTGTATATCTAAGTCCAAAAGAATACTTTGATTTCATGATGGAAGTGAAAAGGCTTGGAAAACAATGTATTTTTGAATGGGTATCTTCAATTTCGGTAATTAACGGGTAAAAATCTTACACACTGTCCCTTTAAGTTGTATTGATTTTTATGTGCAGCACTTTGGAAACTGTTTCTGTTTATAAAATGTGCTATAGAAATAAAGTTGGATTGGATTTGTTGGCCTCTGTCGGCTTCCGTAATGCGGAACATCCCAACTGTTATTTTGAGATCTCGAGATAACAGTTTTGTTTTCTCGTGATAACGGAATGTTATCGGAAAACTGTTTGTTTTCTCGAGAATTAAAAGAAAGAAAACGTGACTCCAGCACCAGATCATTTGCCAGGGGGGATTGTGAGGTACAGTACAGAAAAACAACCTTTGCTCAGAATACTCAATTACAGGATGCAATAACTGGAACACAATACCTATAATCAATGAGAATTAGTCCAACTCTTGCTTCTTTTAAAACACATCTTAAAATATGGCTGAAAAGGAATCAAAACTGTAATCATATAACACAATAACCATGACATACAAGAAGCACACACACACACACACACACACACACACACACACACACACACATGCACACACACACAAATAGAACAGGCACCTTAATAATAGGCACCTTATTACGCACACTGAGAAGCACCTTTTAATCCGCCCATCAATTGTGTTTTTACTGTAATTTACTGAATTATGTGCTACTATTGTATAGATACTAAATTGTTTTTATGTTTGTGATCATAACACATGTACTAAATTGTCTAATGTCTGCAACTGCAACATATTTTCTGTTGTCTGCTGTATCTTTATGTCTGGGACTGCGGATGGAAATTAGCTAAATGTGCTAAATCCGGCATATTTACGTCGGTTTGTGTGATCTTATACAAATTGTGCGTTCATTAATATGCATTATCCCTTCCAAAACAAAAAACAAACAAAAAAAATCTCGTTATCTCGGGAAAACAAGGAAGAAAAAATATTGCTGATGAATATGGCTTCCGTACCTTCCTTATGGTTTGGTGTAAGATTCTGTACCAGTGCTCCAGCCACAAGCCTACGTCATCCGTGCACACACAGTAGAACACGAAACAATACTCTACAACTTCACAATGTGCAGTAGTTTCATTAGCTGGATGCTCGCTGATTGTGTTGTGATAGCGCTCTGAAGGGGGAGTGACTTAGCATGAAGAGCAAAGAGAAGGAGGGGACGGCACAAAGTCAAAACGAAAGTCAAAAACAAGAGTGAAACTTAGGCTACGTTCACACTTCAGCCTAGAGGTAAGATCTTAAGCCCGAGCCCGACCGGGCTTCTCTCTCGCTGACTTTTTAAAAAATAAATATCTGTTTATAAAAATGTATACTAAAACGATGTGTGGATACTAAACTAAGGAATACTTGTTTTAAAATAAATAATTTGGATAAAACAGAGAAGGCGCTGTAATGTCATTGCTATTTAACTACTAAACAGGAGCCGCAGAGCCAGAGCTCTGCACACGTGAACGCCGCTCTCTTAATAATCTTCCCCTCCGCTCCGCTCTCTCTGCTTCTCTCTCTTAAAGTGCCGCGCTAGATTCTTAAGGACGTACTGCTGCTGTGGTTTATGGCCCAATTTTCAACCCGTCAAAATGACGGACGGCCTTAAATTTTTCCCGTCAACTCTTCAAAAAATCCGTCAATGATGGAAAATTGTCGGTTAATGTACCCTCTGCAGAAACAAGTATAAAAGATGTAAATGTTTATACAGTCTTGTTTAACTTAGATTTCGTTACAAAAGACAGGCTTTAATTTGTTATCATAAATCACCCCTCCTCCTCCCTCCTCATCACAAATAAAATATGAAATTTCGGGTTTGCGTCGGGCTCGGGCCTGCAAATCAAGTTAATTGGTCGGGTTCGGGCCGGGTCGGGCTTTAATACCCGCGGGCCGAGTCGGGTCGGGCTGGATTTTTTAGGTCCGATCTGACCTCTACTTCAGCCTGAAGTGACCCAAATCCAATTTTTTCGCCTCTATGTGACCTGTATCTGATCTTCTAATGACAGTCTGAACGACACAGACCCGATTTTTTCAAATGCGACCCAGGCCACTTGGATATGTGGTCCTAAACCCGATACATATCCGATCTTTTGACATGTGACTTCAGTTTGAACGGCCAGGTCGCGTTCATCCGACCTGGGCGTGTTTCCTCCAGTGAGAGTGGTACAAGTAGGCGCACACAAATGTACACAAACGTTCTTCTCGTCATGCGAAAATAGTATATGAACTCCGTATCAGTGAAGAGGCAAAGCACGTAGTAATCCTACTACTCTTGGCTGCGACTCCGCACCAACACGTTCATTTCTATGGATGTTGCTGACACTGCCCCACAAAACGCTGTGGCCAAAAACCTCATCTTTCTCTTTCTCCGTCTCCTCCTTAAAACAAATAAGCTGTTCATGTTTTGGCTCTGGTACGACAGCAACTTTAGGCGACTTCCGTAAACATTGAGCGCGTTCGTTGCACGTGACGTCGTCGTGTCCTCCAAGGTGCATGCGGGACACTTTTGGGGAGTTTAGCGTTCACACTGGAGATCACATACAAATCACATTTAATTGGAAATGTGAACGGCCTCACAAAAAAAAAAAAAACAGATCTGTGGAGAGGCGACCCCGCTCACAGTCAGAATGTCTGTTTTTCTGGGTATTTTTTTGAGCAATAAAACCACCTGTAATTCAATAAATGTAGATGGGTGATTCTCTAACTACAGTTACATTTGGTCATATTTTTCAGAAAATCCAACATATTTTTATTAATATTTTGATTTGTTCTACTTCATCACAATGTGTAGAAACATTACCTGATAGTGGTTATAATGAAATGACATAAATATTAAGTAAATAATAATAAACAATAATAAATAAAGTGATGGAAATGTATTTATTTATTTGACAGGGACAGTGTACATTAGTTTTCATCTGCAGCCCCTGGGCAGATGTTACATTGTCACCCTAAGAAAAAAACAAGGTTAAAACAATGTACATACAAAATTATTTATGCTATGACTGTTGTGGAAATGACAATGTTTAGCATTTCTTTTCAAATCTCATGACATATTAGCATGCTAAATGTCACGGTTTCAACAAAGGAGGGACCCAAAAAATGAACATGGACCAGAAGGAAAAATGAAAAAGTAAATTTATTAACAAACCGGGTAGAGACAGAGGCGAGAACAGGCAGGGATCTCCGGAGAAGAATGAACAAAAACTCAGGGAACAAAAGGTTCAGGCAACATAGAACAAGAACTCATGAGACGAGGGGTTCAGGTCACGTGGCACAAACAGAAAAACAAACAGAACAGACAAACAGAACAGACTGGTGAGCAGGGCTTAAATACCCTGGAGTCTTGATTGCACCAGGTGAAGGGAATCACAGGTCCCCGGGAGACTCCGCCCACACACAGAGGGAGGAGAGCGCAGGTCATGACACTAAGCTCTGTTTCAGGCTACGTTTATACAGCGACGATCAAAACAGAAGACGCAAAAGTGGCGTCTCGTCTTCAATTTCTTATCCGCGTTTAGACGAGCGTTCTCAACAGGAAATGTTTGTTTATACGAAGACGCAAAAGTGGACGAATTCGATTGAATATGCATGCCAGGCCGCTAATATAATGTCAGAGCTACCTTTTTCAGGACACCACAGGGGCTCTCATCACGGTTGTTTCGCCCTCGATGTGGAGGGTCGGAGCTCTTCGCTTAATGCAACAAGAGCTTGTTTAGTCATTCTGAAGTTTTCCACCCAAGCACTGTCATCAACTAATCCATTCTCAAAATTGTTCCACCACTGGCTGGTTCTGCCTGGTCTTGTCCAAACTCGCCTCTGTCACCTGCGACGTATTGTTATTGTTTTTACCGGTTTGGCGCATCAGGTCAGATGTATGCGGCGTGAACATGTTTTGCGCTTCTTGCCGTTTAGACGGTGACACGACCCGGGCCGTCTTCAGAACTCCACACTCTGGAAGGAGTCTTCAGATTTTTGCGGTTTCAGAGCCCGACGGCGCCGCCGCCGTGTAAACGAAAGACACTTCCGATAGAATATTTTGTCGTTTTCAATCGCAGTCGTCCTCGTCTAAACGGCCCCTTAGCATAAAATATACTCAAAATACACAATATAAAATGGTATTTTTCTCATTATTTGTACATTCAAAGGAAATATGAGGTGTTTGGAAATGACGACCAATAAACCTACTCTTGGTTTTGCAAAACTTGACCTTGATTTTTTTTTTTCTTGTTTCCGTTCCTTCCATGGAGCTGACGCTGCTATGCTAACATGATGCTATGCTAACATGATGTGTTCAAGGAGACAAAGGTTTTAAAAAAAAGTTAAAAGTTACATTTTGTGGTGGAAGTGACAGTGATCCCTAGGGACAGGTGTTCTTTTTATGAAAAATAAATAAAATACTAATATCTTTCAAGCACTTGATATTTTTCATTAAAATAAGTACTTTCTGTGCCATTTGTCAATGAAGTTACTGTTGAATCAAATTTAATTTCAGTCTCATGAGGGACTGAGAGTCCAAAATAGTCCAAAAATAGTAATTTATCTATCACAAGTTTTTTGTAAGTTTGTCTTCGTGTCTAGCAAAATGACAAACGTGTTTTTGTTTTTCTTATTTCTGCCTGGGACACAAATTCTTTGATAGTTGATGGTAGAGCTGTTTAATGTCATACTGTGGAACATTCCAGAGTGATGACGTATCCATAGAAACAAGCAGGTGTCAGACCCCCCCTATAATGTGTTAGCAGTTAATACCCCACAGGAGGGTAAACCCCCTCTTTAAGTCATTATATAGTTTCAATACAAACTACTAAACACTGGATCGATATCACTGATTTTTCCATAGTGTTACAAGGTCAAAAATCGGTAACCAAACTCACAGGTACATACAGGTAAAACTAAAACAGAACTAAACCAGGACTAAACCAGGACTAAACCAGGACTAGACCAGGACTAAACCAGGACTAGACCAGGACTAAACCAGGACTAGACCAGGACTAGACCAGAACTAAACCTGGACTAGACCAGGACTAAACCAGGACTAGACCAGGACTAGACCAGGACTAGACCAGGACTAAACCTGGACTAGACCAGGACTAAACCTAGACTAGACCAGGACTAGACCAGGACTAAACCAGGACTAGACCAGGACTAGACCAGAACTAAACCTGGACTAGACCAGGACTAAAACTAGACTAGACCAGGACTAGACCAGGACTAAACCAGGACTAGACCAGGACTAGACCAGGACTAGACTAGGAATAAATCAGGACAAGACCAGGACTAGACCAGGACTAAACCAGGACTAAACCTGGACTAGACCAGGACTAAACCAGGACTAAACCAGGACTAGACCAGGACTAAACCAGGACTAGACTAGGACTAGTGCTAATCTTGGTGCTAATCAAAGTTTGTTCTCCTTTTTTCCCCAAATTAGAATCGATAAGAGAATCGATAAAGAATCGAATAGTTAAGCAGTATCAATGATGGAATCGTAAAAATCGTATCGATTCCCATCCCCAGGTACGTCCCAGTGCTCCCTGCTCTTAATCCATACTTCGTTATTATTAGCAGAGGCTTTGTCAGTGCCCGTCCGCCCCATTGTATCTGCCCGTCCAATCACATATTCACGAGTACACCATTACTGTCACCGCCGCGCGCCCGCTATTCCACCGAAACACATCGCAACGGATACGGGACAGAACGCGCCTCAATACGACTCCATATCACCTTACGAGATTGCCGGCGAGGTGCAGAGACTCGCGGGTAATTGCGGTGTTTTTCATTAGCGGTTCGATGAGGATCCGAGAGGAAATGGCCGCATCATTATTGTGCGTTTGCGCGTTCTCCGATCACGAGCCCGTCTCACCAAAAGGACAATTTGTTCCCCAGGGCGAGGTAGCTATAGTCCGCTATTACTGCGAAGAAAGAAGGGAGACGCTGCTAAATGACGAGAGGAAAAGATTGGCGGAAAAGTGCGCAATGAAGGGAGGGGGGAAAAAGTGCAAAAAAATACATGTAATAGGCGAGGTTGGGGTTCGGAGGGAGAGGGGAGGAGAAGCCAAATTTAAGACAGGAGATGAGAAAGGGAATGAGCAAAAACGGCTGACAAAACGGTGATGAGTCTGCAACGACCAAGCGGAAATTAGAGAGAGAAAATTGGAGCAGGAGATGGGAAGAGAGGAGGAAGAAGAGGCGAGAGATTGTGTAGGAAAGTTTGGAGTGGAGTTCTGCTTTTTCTTTTTTTATCGACCACAACACGGAGATAATGTCGGAAAGACGGAGAGGCTCGTGTCCGAACTGCAGCTACAATCAGTCATACTTATATTTACCTGAGCTGACCATACATCACTGAGAACAGAGGGAAAATATCATGGAAAACATCACTACAAATACAAATACTCAAGTTAATTCTTTGTCGGGAATGTTTCACACTAGGGCTGAACGATGTATCGTTTTAGATCGAAAATCGCGATCTCAGACAACGTGTTCAAGTTGCTTAAAATCGTTAAAGATCGTTAAAGTTTTTTGCAGGTTTTGTTTCGTCAACTATTTCGCACATGTGTTCCGCCTGGCCCGCCTCCCTGCCACGCTGCAAACCCACCAATCAGAAGCGGCGTGCTGCGTGTGGACAGGTTGACCAGGACTAGACCAGGACTAGACCAGGACTAGACCAGGACTAAACCTGGACTAGACCAGGACTAGACCAGGACTAAACCTGGACTAGACCAGGACTAAACCAGGACTAGACCAGGACTAGACCAGGACTAGACCAGGACTAAACCAGGACTAGACCAGGACTAGACCAGGACTAAACCTGGACTAGACCAGGACTAAACCAGGACTAGACCAGGACTAAACCTGCACTAGACCAGGACTAAACCTGGACTAGACCAGGACTAAACCAGGACTAAACCTGGACTAGACCAGGACTAGACCAGGACTAAACCTGGACTAGACCAGGACTAGACCAGGACTAGACCAGGACTAAACCTGGACTAGACCAGGACTAAACCAGGACTAGACCAGGACTAGACCAGGACTAAACCAGGACTAAACCTGGACTAGACCAGGACTAGACCAGGACTAAACCTGGACTAGACCAGGACTAAACCTGGACTAGACCAGGACTAAACCAGGACTAAACCAGGACTAGACCAGGACTAGACCAGGACTAAACCTGGACTAGACCAGGACTAAACAAGGACTAGACCAGGACTAGACCAGGACTAAACCTGCACTAGACCAGGACTAAACCAGGACTAGACCAGGACTAGACCAGGACTAAACCAGGACTAGACCAGGACTAAACCTGGACTAGACCAGGGCTAAACCAGGACTAAACCAGGACTAAACCAGAACTAGACCAGGACTAGACCAGGACTAAACCAGGACTAGACCAGGACTAAACCTGGACTAGACCAGGATTAAACCAGGACTAGACCAGGACTAGACCAGGACTAAACCTGGACTAAACCTGGACTAGCCCAGGACTAAACCAGGACTAGACCTGGACTAGACCAGGACTAAACCAGGACTAGACCAGGACTAGACCAGGACTAAACCTGGACTAGACCAGGACTAAACCAGGACTAAACCTGGACTAGACCAGGACTAGACCAGGACTAAACCTGGACTAGACCAGGACTAGACCAGGACTAAACCAGGACTAGACCAGGACTAGACCAGGACTAAACCAGGACTAGACCAGGACTAGACCATGACTAAACCTGGACTAGACCAGGACTAAACCAGGACTAGACCAGGACTAAACCAGGACTAGACCTGGACTAGACCAGGACTAAACCTGCACTAGACCAGGACTAAACCAGGACTAGACCAGGACTAAACCAGGACTAAACCTGGACTAGACCAGGACTAGACCAGGACTAAACCTGGACTAGACCAGGACTAGACCAGGACTAGACCAGGACTAAACCTGGACTAGACCAGGACTAAACCAGGACTAGACCAGGACTAGACCAGGACTAAACCAGGACTAAACCAGGACTAGACCAGGTCTAGACCAGGACTAAACCTGGACTAAACCTGGACTAGACCAGGACTAAACCTGGACTAAACCTGGCCTAAACCTGGACTAGACCAGGACTAAACCTGGACTAAACCTGGACTAGACCAGGACTAGACCAGGACTAAACCAGGACTAGACCTGGACTAGACCAGGACTAAACCTGCACTAGACCAGGACTAAACCAGGACTAGACCAGGACTAAACCTGGACTAGACCAGGACTAAACCAGGACTAGACCAGGACTAGACCAGGACTAAACCTGGACTAGACCAGGACTAGACCAGGACTAGACCAGGACTAAACGTGGACTAGACCAGGACTAAACCAGGACTAGACCAGGACTAGACCAGGACTAAACCAGGACTAGACCAGGACTAAACCAGGACTAGACCAGGACTAGACCAGGACTAAACCAGGACTAGACCTGGACTAGACCAGGACTAAACCTGCACTAGACCAGGACTAAACCAGGACTAGACCAGGACTAAACCAGGACTAAACCTGGACTAGACCAGGACTAGACCAGGACTAAACCTGGACTAGACCAGGACTAGACCAGGACTAGACCAGGACTAAACCTGGACTAGACCAGGACTAAACCAGGACTAGACCAGGACTAGACCAGGACTAAACCAGGACTAAACCAGGACTAGACCAGGTCTAGACCAGGACTAAACCTGGACTAAACCTGGACTAGACCAGGACTAAACCTGCACTAGACCAGGACTAAACCTGGACTAAACCTGGACTAGACCAGGACTAAACCTGGACTAAACCTGGACTAAACCTGGACTAGACCAGGACTAAACCTGGACTAAACCTGGACTAGACCAGGACTAGACCAGGACTAAACCAGGACTAGACCTGGACTAGACCAGGACTAAACCTGCACTAGACCAGGACTAAACCAGGACTAGACCAGGACTAAACCTGGACTAGACCAGGACTAAACCAGGACTAGACCAGGACTAGACCAGGACTAAACCTGGACTAGACCAGGACTAGACCAGGACTAGACCAGGACTAAACCTGGACTAGACCAGGACTAAACCAGGACTAGACCAGGACTAGACCAGGACTAAACCAGGACTAAACCAGGACTAGACCAGGACTAGACCAGGACTAAACCTGGACTAAACCTGGACTAGACCAGGACTAAACCTGGACTAGACCAGGACTAAACCAGGACTAGACCAGGACTAGACCAGGACTAAACCAGGACTAGACCTGGACTAGACCAGGACTAAACCTGCACTAGACCAGGACTAGACCAGGACTAGACCAGGACTAAACCTGGACTAGACCAGGACTAAACCAGGACTAAACCTGGACTAGACCAGGACTAGACCAGGACTAAACCTGGACTAGACCAGGACTAAACCAGGACTAAACCAGCACTAAACCAGGACTAGACCAGGACTAGACCAGGTCTAGACCAGGACTAAACCAGGACTAGACCAGGACTAAACCAGGACTAAACCAGGACAACGTGATGAGGCCGGTGTTAGCCTCTCCGAGCGATCCCTCAACCCAAATACGGCGTGTAGCCCCGTGCGGTCTGGGGAGTCGCGAGCTGGTGAAGCCGGTGTTAGCCCCCGTTTAATCAATGTCCGTAATCCGTCACTCGAGTGCATGGCGAGAAAGTCCGGAGAAACGTCTAGTAAAAGTGATACTCGGGCCAAACAGACTACTGTTACAGCTTCTTTTGCCAGTGTAACTCCGTATGACAGAAGCAGCCGACGACACCAGGAGATAACGACTGCCGTAACACACGACATCGCCAAGGAAATGTACCTGTAAACACGGTGACCAAAGAGTGGTTTAAAAGTCTCCTCCGCACGATGGATAAAAGGTATTCCCCTCTGTTGTTAGCTGACAAACGGTTAGCATAAGGCTAGTTTACATTACAAATGCTATAGAAAGGCTACCGCGATTAGCATTGCTATACAGTAATCCCTGGTTTATCGCGGGGGTTAGGCTTCAGAAATAACCCGCAATAAGAGAAATTAGTAGGACAACTTTATATTTTACAATTATTCTACATGTTTTAAGGCTGTAAATGCCTCACCACACACATTATACACTTTTCACAGACTGGAATTCACATTTTCTCACATTTGTCTCTAGTTTAAAGCCCCAGTGTGTAGGATTCGTGGCGCATAGGTGGATGGTGCTATTGCACTTTCTGTTTTATCTACGGCAGACCTCAAGGGTCACCCGGGCGCTACTGTATAAATAAAACGCGGTCCTGTTTTTTTTTTTTTTTGTTTTTTCTCATGAAAACACACATTCCCGATCATGTACCATGACACTCTACACATCAAATGAAACCTTACAGTCTCCTCTTTTTGACTATGCAATTCATTTCCCTGCAAAACAATCACTCCCCGAGCACATGGGGCTTTTATACGGAAAAGCACAAAACGAGGTTAGCTTACCTTAGAATGCTTTGCACAGGTCAAACTCTGTATTTCACCATAAACTTGCTCTCAATTTGTCCGTAAGGATCCAGCAAATAAAATCCAGTAAAACAATTTAGTCCAAAACACGTGTTAGATCCATTACGACGTCTGATCCGGCAGCATGCTTGTGTTGTTTACCCAAAACCACGAGCCTTGCCGAAGGCGAAGGCGGAGCCCAAATGTCCTTCTGCGGCTCTCGTATTCAAAATGGCTGCCTCTGCATGGGGAAGATCCCCCTTTTATGTGACTATATCTAAGTCCAAAAGAATACTTTGATTTCATGATGGAAGTGAAAAGGCTTGGAAAACTATGTATTTTTGAATGGGTATCTTCAATTTCAGTAATTAACGGGTAAAAATCTTACACACTGTCCCTTTGATCACTGTCCCTTTAAACAATAGATTTTCAGCAAAATGTATTAATAGTGACGCGTGGGGGTAAACTTCCCCTTACGGCGGACCACATCTGCCGAACACTTCTGCTAAACGTGAACATTTTTAAAGCTTCGAATGGACTGGTCGCACGTTACATCTCGGACTCATCCAGATTTACACCTCAGCGTGAGTTCTGAAGTCCGAGGTCCAGCTCCAGCTTGTACGGGCCATAGTTTGGACATGCCTGAAATAAATTAAACAAGCAGGTGACAGAGTGCACCTTTAACTGTAATAAAAACATGTTTTGTGTACAGAATCTAAAATGCTCTGGTGTCAAAAGTATGTAGTACTTTGTGTAGTCGCCGTTTGAATCCTCAGATGAATTACGTTTCGCCATCGTGTCCTTAAGCAAGACACTAAACCCACATTGCCTTGTATGTATGTGGTGTAAGTGATAGTGGGTGGAGGGGACCATGGTGCAGATTGGCAGCCTCACCTCCGTCAGTCTGTCCCAGGGCAGCTGTGGCTACAGAATCTTACCACCCCCACATAATTGTATTCTTCAAACATATTCTACACTTTTAATTAAATGTCCTAAGTCCAAAATTGAGCTTTAAGTTGTGTTATAATGTTCTTACCTCCTCAAAAACAAACCTGGAGTTGCGTTTTCGCTCTGTTCCACCTTGTGATGTCATGAAGCGGCCGTTTTCAAGTTCCTTTTTACCTTTAGTTCATTAGAGGTTGAAAATACCAGGGCTGAAGTCATCTAAATTATTATAGTGAAGGTGTATGGAGTTTAAAAACACAGTGGAGCACTTCCTGTATTATGACCTCACAAGGTGGAACAGAGTGTTTTCCGTTTGAGAGAAGAACTAAACTCCAGGTAATCTTTGTGATGAGGAAATAACATTATGAAATAGATCAGAAAATAGTGTTTTTTTTAATACCCTTTATACACCTTCCTCTCTCCTTCTCCTCCTCCCTTTCTCTTTCTCCCCTTCTCTCAATCTCTTTCCCCCTCTTCCTCCTCTCTCAGACCAGTGGAGCAGTTTTGATTATTCATAGAAACACTCTCACACGGGGACGTAGGGACTAACTCCAGAACACTAACGCCAAACCGCTGACTCCAAAACACTAACTCCAGAACACCAGCCGTACTCGTCTGTCCGGGTGAATAAATAAACGGATAAAACCAAAACAATCGGGGTTATGGAGCAGATCGGACTATAGAGGCTTTATATCGGCTGGTGGAGGTGGAGGTGGAGGTGGAGGTGTATATATGGTACAGAATTATTCAGATCTCGCAGTGAAATAGAATAAAGTTCATGTGGGGAACCTGGACAATGTGGTCATGAAAATTTCCCAACTGACAAAAATGTGTTCCTATTTTTCATGAGTAGAATCCAAAACGATACAGTGGTCCCTCGCTATAACGCTGTTCTCCTTTCGTGGCCTCGTTGTTTCGGGGATTTTTTTTTTATTCCAATTTTTTAAAAAAAATAGTGTATCAACGTGTATTGTGTTCTGCGTTCTGATTGGCTAAGAGAAAACCTGCGCATTGTGTCAAGTTTGAGGACGATACGACTGTGTTGGGTCACATCAGCAATGACGATGAGACGCACTAGAGGAGCGAGGTGAGCCGCCCGGTCAAGGAACAACAACCTCTCCCTGAACGTGGAGAAGACGAAGGAGAATCACTGCGTGCACATGGTTACTCGGAGGCGTTACTCGGAGGGTGGTCTGTCCTAAGTGCACATGAAACTCGTGTAATCGGATAATGGTCAGCGACCTGGCCGGCTCCGCTACGCTGTAGTCGCGCTGTAGTCGCGCTGTAGTTCAGCTACTTCCGGGTGATGGCTACTCAATAAAAACACAACAAACTATGTGGCGGTATACAAAGATGGTGCTCGAGGAGTTTGACGGAGCAGCATTGGTGCACGTGTTGTGCATTCTTTCTTTGCAGCCATGATTTCGTCTGACTTTTCCGGCAACAGTCGCTACTTATGACGGTGTCAGCACCTCCTGCCACTTCCGGGTGAAATCCCTGGCGAAAATATCAAAGATATCGTGCGCAAGGCGACACCGAGAGGATTGCTTTCGGCCTAAGCCAGAGATTCCAATTGGATTCGGGAAACCATTCCCTATACGATCCTTAACCTGTGCACATGAATTTGATATGATCCCAATCCGATTGCAATCGGATTACACTCGTCCATGTGCACGCAGTGATTGTCGTGGACTTCAGGAGAGCGCACACACACCATCAATGGGGCTGCTGTGGAGAGCGTACGCAGTACCAAGTTCCTGGGTGTGCACATCTCTGAGGACCTCTCCAGGTCAAAGAACACTGCATCACTGGCCAGTAAAGCCCAACAGCGACTCTACTTCCTCCACAAGCTGAAGAGAGCCAGAGCCCCAGCTCCATCATGAGCACCTTCTACAGAGGCACCACAGAGAGCATCCTCACCAGCTGCATCACCGTGTGGTATGGCACCTGCACCGTGTCCTGCCGGAAAAAGCTACACCGAGCTAGAGCTAGACCAAGGAGATTGTTGTTGACTTCCGGAGAGGCCCCACCCAGCACCCCCCACTGTCCATCAATGGTGCTGCTGTAGAGAGGGTGAGCAGCACCAAATTCCTGGGGGTGCACATCAGTGAGGACCTCTCCTGGACAGTGAATACTGTATCACTGGCAAAGAGGGCTCAGAAGCGCCTCTATTTCCTCCGCAAACTGAGGAGAGCTGGAGCCCCTCCACCCATTATGACCACCTTCTACCGAGGCACCATTGAGAGCGTCCTGACCAGCTGCATCACTGTGTGGTACGGGAGCTGCACTGAACAGAACAGGAAAGCTCTGCAGCGCATAGTGAATGCAGCTGGGAGGATCGCTGGTGTCTCTCTCCCCTCCCTCCTAGACATTTTTAACACCCGGCTCACCCGCAGAGCGTCCAGCATTGTGGGTGACCCGAGCCACCCCGCACATAGCCTGTTCAGCCTCCTGCCCTCGGGGAGAAGGTACCGGAGTCTCCGGGCCCACTCCACCAGGCTTTCAAACAGCTTCATCCACCAGGCTGTCAGGAGGCTGAACTCACACCCGAACTCACACCCGAACTCCCACCTTACCCATCTCCCACCCCCCACCCCCCATATTGGCATAACCTGTATTCCATAAAAAGACCTATCACTCTAGACACTTTAAAAAAAAAAAAAAACTGCTGCTAAGGACTACTGTTGCACTGTTGCACATTTACATTTACTACTGGATTTTACTCCTGTTGCACTACTGTTTACTACTGTTATTGCACACTTACATTTACTACTGGAATTTTTAGTTCTGTTGTTTACTCCTGTTATTGAATTTTACCCCCGTTGCACTGTTGTTTACTACTGTTATTGCACATTGACTACTGGAATTTTAGTACTGTTGTTTACTCCTGTTACTGCACTAGAATTACTACTGTTGCACATTATTTTTATTTTATCTTAACTCCTATGCACATTCTACTGCACATGACCAAGTCACTGCTGTATCTTCCATTGCACATTTTAATGCACACTGCACACTTTGGAAATCTGTATATAGTATAGTTTATTTATTATGTTGCACTGTTTTAAGATTTTAGACCGTAGACTTTAGTTTTAACTTAGATCTCTGTCTTAGATAGTTTTTTTGTTGTGTTTTGTCTTCATATTGTATTTTGTACACTGTCTTTTTGCACTACCTGGCCAGAGAGAAACAAAATTTCGATTCACTGTATGTTGAACACATATGGCAGAATTGACAATAAAGCTGACTTTGAACTTTGAACTTTGAGTAGTGAGAGCAGCTGAGAGATTCGTGGGTGTCTCTCTCCCCTCCCTGCAGGACATCTACCGCTCCCACCTCACCCGCAAAGCCCTCTGGGTGATCCCACCCACCCATCCAACTGCCTCTTCAGTCTGCTGCCATCAGGAAGGAGACTGAGAAGCCTCAGGGCCAAGACCAGCAGACTGAAAGACAGCTTCATCCACCAAGATGTCAGGATGCTCAACTCTCTCCCAATCACACTGCTGCTTAAATGACACTGATGCTTAAATGTCACTTAAATGTGAAAGGTACTGCTGCTTAAATGACAATGACACTGCTGCTTAAATGTCTCTTAAATATGAATGGTACTGCTGCTTAAATGACACTGACACTGCTGCTTAAATGTCACTTAAATGCGAATGGTACTGCTGCTTAAATGACACTGACACTGCCGCTTAAATGACACTGACACTGCTGCTTAAATGTCACTTAAATGCGAATGGTACTGCTGCTTAAATGACAATGACACTGTTGCTTAAATGACTCTTAAATGACAATGGGGGGACACTGACACAAATGACACTTAAATAGAAACTGACAATGCTGCTTAAATTACACTTAAATGCGGATGGCTGCTTAAATGACTCTTGAATGGCAGTGAGACTGCTGCTTAAATGATGCTGACACTGCTAATTAAATGACAATTAAAATGACACTGACACTGCTGCTTAAATGACACATTTGAGCTTTATTCCGCTCCACATTGTGTGTTTTACCTGTTTGTATCATATACAAGTTTACTGTACTTCTGCTGCAGGTATATGTGATGTTTTAGTCCTAGTGTTTATTGTCTTGTTTATCACATGTTTTATGTTCACTGTGGGCCTAGGGGGCGCTGCAATTTCAAATCCTGTGTGTGCAACCTGTACATACAGTTTTTGACAATAAAGTTGAACTTTGAACACCCCTAAAAATGGCGTGACCCCTAAATAGTGCCCTAAGCTGGGAATAGTGTGGACATAGTGATATAAATATATTAGCAATTAATATCTCATATAAAAGGAGAAACTGTTTTAAGATGATGAAAGTGTTTGGCCGTACATGTCTCCTTTAAGTAGCTCTTTGTTTTCTGTATATTTCCACTTCCCTCTGAAACACGAGGTGATAATGAGCGGCTTAAACACGTCGCCGTCCTCCTGCGTCGTCCGCCGTTTTCACTCAAATCACAATCGGCAATTGAAATGTAATATCTGGGGTCACGCGCTCACGAGGCCCCCTGCTGTTCGCACCATCACGATCCGGGCGCTTCGCAGCGAGGCGGCGCCCACGTCGGCCCGCTCCTCTCGCTTTAGCGGGTCACAATTACCCATCATGCCTCTGGGTTTTTAAACAAGCGCTTTTCTGCTTAATGTGTTTGTTTGTTTGTTTGTTTGTTTGTGATCGTTGTAACTGTGCAGACGGAATAATAACAGACCCACCGACTAATGACCGGAATGAGGCAGAGGGAGGAGGGGAAGGAGGGAGAGAAGGAGGAGAGGAAGGAGGAGGGGGAGGGAGAGAGAAGGAGAGGAGGAGGAGAGAGGTGCAAGGAGAGGAGGAGAGAGGGAGTGGAAGGAGGAGGGGGAGGGAGAGAGAAGGAAAGGAGGAGAGAGGGGAAGGAAAGGCGGAGAGAGAGGAGAGAGAGGGGAAGGAAAGGAGGAGAGAGAGGAGAGAGAGGGGAAGGAAAGGAGGAGAGGAAGGAGGAGGGGGAGGGAGAGAGAAGGAGAGGAGGAGGAGAGAGGTGCAAGGAGAGAAGGAGAGAGAGGTTGAAGGAGAGGAAGAGGGGGAGAGAGTGGAGGAGAGGGGGAGAGAAAGGGGTGCAAGGAGAGAAGGAGAGAGAGAGGAGAGAGAGAGGGGGAGAAGGAGAGGAGGAGGAGAGAACAGAGGAGGGGGAGGGAAAGAGAAGGAGAGGAGGAGGAGGAGGAGAGAGGTGCAAGGAGAGAAGGAGAGAGAGGAGAGAGAGAGAGAGGGGGAGAAGGAAAGGAGGGGGAGAGAGGTGCAAGAAGAGGAGGAGAGAGAGAAGAGGGGGAGAGAGAGAGAGAGGAGAGAGAGGGGAAGGAAAGGAGGAGAGAGAGGTGCAAGGAGAGAAGGAGAGGAGGAGGAGAGAAAGGAGGAGTGGAGAGGGAGAAAGAAGGAGAGGAGGAGAGAGAGGGGAAAAGGAAAGGATGAGAGAGAGGTGCAAGGAGAGAAGGAGAGGAGGACAGGAAGGAGGAGAAGGAGAGAGGGGAGAGAGGTGCAAGGAGAGGAGAGGAGGAGGAAAGGAGAGAGGAGAGAGGGGAGGAGAGGGGGAGAGAGAGGGGTGCAAGGAAAAGAGGAGGAGGGGAGGAGGGAGATGGAGAGGGGGGAGAGAGAGAGAGAGAGAAGGAAAGAAGGAGAGAGGGAGAGGAGGAAGGAAGCAGAGGGAGAGGGAGGGGTAGAGAGAGGACGAGAGAAGAAAGGGGAGAGGAGGAAGGGAGAGAGAGGAGAAGGGCTAGGAGAGAAGGAGGAGAGATGAGGAGGGAGGAAAGAGGCAGGGAGAGGAGGAGGGGAGGAGATGGAGAAAAGAGAAAGGGAAAGAGAGGGGCAGGGAGGAGACAAGAGGAGGAGGAGACAAGAGGAAGAAGGGAGGACAACAAAGGAGTCAGTTGAAGCTCCTTTGTTTGAAAATGGACCTTTTACCTTATATGGTCGTGGAAATAAACGGCAACTAGGGACACGCACACATTTCCTCTGACGTTACATAACCAGTGCATAATATATTCATTTCATTAATTAACTGTTTTAAAAGTTTAATTAAAGCAACACTCGAAAAGTTTTAAAATGCCTCAAAACGACAAATTTAAACTAAAATAACTAAAATAACTTCACTGAGGCTCTCAGTTTGAACTTCACATTTGTTTAAATCTGATTCAACTGCCTAGATCGGTACTGAGCGTTTTTAAGGGAATGAAACAATAACTGGTGCTCTGTTAGCATGCTAGTTGTTGCTCTAGGCTCTGAAAGTTGTGAAAAGCTTTTATAAACTCATCGTGGTGAGTAATTATGACGCTCTGAACGCAGAAGGGAAGAGAGGAAGAACTTTGGAGAACTGCAAACGGTTTAAAAGAAACTATTTCTGTTTTTAGATCATTATTTACCCATTTTAACAAGATTTCTTGATTTGTTTGGTCATTATTTTAGAGGCTGGCTATTTGTGTTTCTTACATTTACATTATTATTATTATTTATTTATTTATTTATTTATTTTTAATCAATAAGAGACACACCTCCAAATCAGAATATAAAAAAAAAATATCTAAAAATATATAAAATATAAAAACTACAACAAATACAATTATAACTATATATAATAATAAAAATATAAAAACTACAATATTTAAAAAAATTAACATAAAAAATATAAAAATATAAATATAAAAATATAACTATATATACACTAATAAAATACAAAAACTAAAAATATTTTTTAAAATGACATAAAAAATATAAAAATATAAAATATAACATATAACTATATATACTAATAAAAATACAACATATTAAAACATAAAAAATTAAATATGAAAAATATAACTATATATACTAATAAAAATACAAAATATAAACATATAAAAAATAACTTTTTAATATGTCGTTCTTTTCTTTTTAGCTTTTAGATATCTGAAATTTTACATCACATTTTTACATTCATTTCATTTATTTCTATTCAAATCTCTGTTTGCAATTGATTAATATTTGGGAGTGAAATGAAATGTATTGATTTGACTAGATTGACTAGAGTTAAAGCTGCACTGTGTAACTTTTTGGTGGAGGGTCCGTCACCTGCTTGTTTCTATGTGGAGATGTCATTGCTCTGCCTGGAATGTTCCACAGTGTGACTTTAAACATTCTGATTTACATTTACTGAATTACAGATGGTTTTATAGGTCGGTCGCCTTTATAGCGGGGTCGCCTTTCCACAGATCTGACCTGTAACTCGGTCTGGTTTGGTCTCCATGACGACAGAAAGGTTTAATGGTGAACTTCTCTCCGCGTCTTTTCATTCATTTCTTGTGTGTTTATGTCTTTTTTATACTTTATGAATGAAATAAAAGAGCTAATAAAAAAATACAAATAAATGAAAATCTCTCCAAAAACATCCCTCCCTCCTTCCTCTCTTTTCCTGACCTCCTCCCCCTCGTCCTCCTCTCTTCCCGTTCCCTCTTTCTGCCTAATTTAAAATGTGTCTCCGTGCATGCGTCTTCTGGATGAGTAGCCTTTGATATTTTGCGAGCTCCATTTGGCAGAGGCCCCGGGGCTGCTGACGGCTGCACTCTGCTCCACGCTCACTCCATTTATCTGGGATGTCCCGACGCCGAGTCATTACAGGGACCAGAACGCAGCGTGACCTCTGACCCCCGACCCCTCCGCCTCCTGCCTCCACCACGGTCCTGTGAGTGGGGGGTCAGGGTTGCCAGATTTTCAGAACAAAACAAGCAAACCGAGCCGTACAAAAGCCCTGTTTCCGGAAGTAATAGTTCCAATCATTTTTCCTATTGACTTGTTTGAAAAATATTACGGGTACAAAGGCATCGCGGGGGCTCAATAATACCCATAATGCAGTTGTTTTAAGTCCAAAAAGCTCATTTTTAACACAAGATTTGGCCATATTCTTTAATAACTTGGTGGGTTATAAAGTTTCTTAAAGTTCAAAGTTTAAACTCAGCTTTATTGTCAAAAACCATATGTACAGGTCGCACACACATTTAAGCAGCAGTGTCAGTGTCATTTAAGAGTCATTTAAGCAGCAGTTTCAGTGACATTTAAGAGTCATTTAAGCAACAGTGTCAGTGTCCTTTAAGTGTCATTTAAGCAGCAGTGTCAGTGTCATTTAAGAGTCATTTAAGCAGCAGTTTCAGTTACATTTAAGAGTCATTTAAGCAGCAGTGTCAATGTCCTTTAAGTGTCATTTAAGCAGCAGTGTCAGTGCCATTTAAGTGCAATTTAAGCAGCAGTACCAGTGTCATTTAAGCAGCAGTGTCAGTGCCATTTAAGTGTAATTTAAGCAGCAGTGCCTGTGTCATTTAAGAAAACAGGTATAAACAGGCGGAATAAAGCTCAAATTGTGTCATTTAAGCAGCAGTGTCAGTGTCATTTAAGTGTCATTTAAGCAGCAGTGTCAGTGTCATTTAAGAGTCATTTAAGCAACAGTTTCAGTGACATTTAAGCAGCAGTGTCAGTGTCATTTAAGTGTCATTTAAGCAGCAGTGTCAGTGTCATTTAAGTGTAATTTAAACAGCAGTGTCAGTGCCATTTAAGCAGCAGTCAGTGCCATTTAAGTGTCATTTAAGCAGCAGTGTCAGTGCCATTTAAGTGTCATTTAAGCAGCAGTGTCAGTGCCATTTAAGTGTAATTTAAGCAGCAGTATCAGTGCCATTTAAGCAACAGTGTCAGTGCCACTTAAGTGTCATTTAAGCAGCTGTATCAGTGTCATTTAAGCAGCAGTGTCAGTGCCATTTAAGTGTCATTTAAGCAGCAGTGTCAATGCCATTTAAGTGTCATTCAAGCAGCAGTGTCAGTGCCATTTAAGTGTCATTTAAGCAGCAGCGTCAGTGCCATTTAAGCAGCAGTGTCAGTGTAATTTAAGTGTCACAGATTTGAACAGATTTGAAATGAAATTATAAGTCTTGTGGTCATTACTTGCTCTGGTATTTGCATTTATTTATTTATTTATTTTGGGCAAGTAAGCAACTTACATTCTTTTAAAAGTGCAATAACAGAACAATAAACAGAAATAACAGAACTCATTATTTTATCATTTTATTTTATGTATTTCTATTATTTTATTTTTTTCTAATAAAACAATATAAAAAATAAACAACAAAAACAAAAAGAAAACATTTGCCCAAAAAGGAACGGGAAGAAGAAAACTAATCCCACCCCCTTCTAATTTAGCATAATGAGCTTTTCTTTTACATCCTTCCCACATTTTACATTAGACTTGAACTATTTACAAAACTAAACCAACAATGATATAGAAATATGGTATGGTTTGCTTCTTATTTATACAGGAATAAAAAAAAAAAAACATTAACCAAGACAAAGGTCACAGGAGAGATGCTGGTGCAGGTTTTAGCAGGAATCCTCATTTACACCTGTGGTCCCTGAGCAGGCCGGTGGAAACAGAGCACAGCTTCAGTGTATAGAGATAAAACTGAGCAAACAGATATTATTTAGGGTCACAGTGTTGGAAAACTATTCTAAAAACAACAAACACCAGACACACAAGCACTAAAACATAGCTAATTAGCCCTGAGCGTTCAAACTTTTCATTTAATTTTTATTTTGGAAAATCTATGGGGAGAATGAATGAGAAATGTACTTGTGAGACCGGAGGCTGGGCGGTCACAGCTAAACGAGCGCTAATTAAATGCGCATATTTAATTAGAATATTCAAAGTGCACCTGACAGGTTTTCATGTTTTTCTAATTCTGACTTGGTTTGATTGATCGTACCTGTGGTCAATATTTATCCCAGTTTTACACCAGTTAAGTGACAGTTTATGAGAAAAAAAATATTGAGAAGAAAAGTACAAAAATCGCTCTTTCCATATCATCAAAACAAACAACTCAAGACAATGTATGCATTTTTCTAACAGTTTACACCTTCATTTAACAAAATAAACGTGTTGTCATTTATTTGTACTAGTCAAATTATAATTGTTGTGTAACTTAGACACGTTTTGGCCCTTGTTTACATTATGGTTGCTAGGTAACAGTTACAACATCTGCCGTCCGTGTCCAACCAGGAAGATAAATTATAAACTTCAACGACATTTTAAAAACCCAGAAAAAAACAGGCAAGGTTTTTAGTAAAATCTTACCCGTCGTATGACTTTATTACATAATTTAAAAGGTGCATTGTGTAACATTTCTGGTGGAGGGTCCGTCAAATGCTCCATGGAGATGTTTTTGCTTTGTCTGGAATGTTTCAGAGTATGGCATTAAACCTTTCTGTCTTCATGGAGCATTTGTATTGTATTTCAGTCATCATTTCTATAGACTGTGTATTGTTCATACCAAAACTAATAATAAATGATAATAATAAAAATATAATAATAAAAAATAAAAATAAAATAATGGTAAAAAATATAATAAAATATAATAAGAATAAGAATAAAATAAAAACAAGACTGTATATTATTAATACTGAAAATAAAATAAAATAAATAAATAAATAAAATAAAAATGAAATAATGGTAAAAATATAATAATAATATAATAATAATAATAATAATAATATAAAAATAAATAATAAATAAAATAATGGTAAAAATATAATAAAATAATAATAATGACAATACAAATAAAAATAATAATACAAATAAATAAATACATACATAAATTAATAATAATAATAATAATAATAATAATAATAATAATAACAACAACACTGTAAACACTGTATGTTGTTAATACTGACAAAATAATAAAAATAAATAAATAAATAAATAAATAAATAAATAATAATATATAAAAATAAAATAATAATAATGACAATACAAATACAAATAATAATAATAATAATAATAATAATAATAATAATAATAATAATAATAAAATTAAAAAAAGCAAGACTGTATATTATTAATACTGAAAATAAAATGAAAATAAATAAACAAAAAATAAATACATAATAATAATAATAATAATAATAATAATAATAATAATAATAATAATAATAATAATAATAATATATAAAAACAAGCAAAGTGCCGCTCGAAAAAGAGCCGACATGGCAACTACAGTGTGGCTTTATAAAAGCATCAGAAAAGACATGGTGCCCCCTCTGCCCCCTCCTGCCCCTTCTCCTGCCCCCCTCCTCTGCGTCGCCCCCTCCTGTTGAGATAAACGTTCCATATTTGTCCCTGTTTGTATAATATTCCTCCCCTCCCTGGAGCTCGCAGTCAAACCTCCCATTGACAGCGGTTACGGGATTTGCATGGGCTGAATGGCTTTTGTGGTCGGTAATTGCCCAATTGTGGGAACATTTTGCATAAAGACGGTGAGGAATTATTATCAGAAAATGTGAAATTGATCTGATAAAAATGCATTCTGTTGGTTTTACACAGATTAGAGTGATTTGAGTAACTTAACAAAGCCTTGAAACCAACATAAACCTGCATTTAATCTGATATATTTGGGAAACATAAAGTGAGGAGTTTATGTTTTTTGATTGAATAGAACCAAAATGAACATAAACAACTTAAAAAATGGTTTTGTAATTGTAAATACATTAAAATTGTTATCACTAAAACCCATAATTAATTAGAACAGGCTCCAAGAAATCAAAGGATCGAGAACAATAACGGCATTTAAAATAAAATCCAGTGCATTTGTAAGTATGAAAAAGAAAATGAAGCTGTTGTGAAGCTTCTTCCTGCTCCTTTTCATTCATTTCTTGTATGTTTAACGTTTTGACACTGTTTATGTCGTTCTATACTTTATGAATGAGATAAATCAACAAATAAAAACAGATATCATGAAAGGAAACACATGGAAAATCCTACTTTTCAACAATCCCTATTGATAAGTTTCACCTTCCTGTTATATGGTGCCATTTTTAGGACAGTTGGACCCAGGGCTGGACTGGGACAAAAAAACGGCCCTGGCATTTTTATCTTAGACCGGCCCCTCATAATTAGCCGAACACAACGGGCGAATTTATGTTTGTGTTCCCCGAAGCAAAGTATTTTACTATTGTTACGTCTTGGCCGAGGGGAAACCAGGGCGCAACATTTCAAGGAAAAATCCCCAAAACCACCGGCAAACTCACAGTAACTCAGTGCTTCTCAAATAGTGGGGCGGGCCCCCCTGGGGGGGCGTGGCGTGATGCCAGGGGGGGCGCGTATGACCCTGGGAGACATGTTTTTTTGCTGTACTGTACTAGAACTAAGTGTAATTGCACATCAACAACAGTAGTTGGCAGTGGCGTTCTCACATGCGATTTACGCACAGTCTCACCATTAACAGAACATCCTCTGTCACAGAAAAAAACACGTATATTCCACTGAGTCGTGTCCTTTAGTCCGACAGAAGCTGACGCATCAGTGGCACAAGGAGAGAGCGTTTTTTTTTCAGTGCTTTTAGCTTATGCAAATGAGGTGGTTTTAAGTTTCATCTCTGTAAAACGTAAACAAATGTGCGCAAAGCTGCATTAAAAACACATTAATATTTGAGTCCTCAGTCCAGTCTTTGTTGTAAGTTTCTTTCTTTTTTTTGTTTATAATGTTAATAAAAGGATACAATGGTGTTCTCATGACAATTTTCTAGACAAATAATACTATTTATAGTCGCGCGCAGGAAGGGGGGCGTGAAATTTTTTCTTCTTCCTAGGGGGGGCGTCACAGAAAATAATTGAGAAGCACTGCAGTAACTACACATTCAACGGTTTATTTAAAATGCATCTTGCACACACACACAAACCTTTGTCATCGAATCTACACGATTCACGTAGGTCACCTGTTTTAACTTCAAAACAGCGAATTTCGCCAAAAGGTGAGCGATTTTCATGCCCGTCCATCACCTAAAAGTCCCGGTATTATCCTAACATTACTACCTGCTGACCTGCTGTGCGACACTTCCCTGGTCACTCTGTCCCTCGGGGTCCCTCGGGTTCCCTTGGGTTCCCTCGGGTTCCCTCGGGTTCCCTGTCCACAGTCTCTGGCTGCTCCTCTCCCTGTCCACCTTCAACCTGCAGAGGACGTGGAGGCTCCAGCCCCTCCAGAGAATATGTCTGTTATTTTAGAACATTTTGCAGCATCTATAGCAGTGGTTCCCAACCTTTTTTGGCCTGTGACCCCATTTTAACACACATTTCTGGCGACCGCATAGAGTTTTTTTTTTATATCATGTTTCAGTCTCAGCCTCAGACACAATATTGTATCAAATGGTTCGACGTGTCTGAGGCCTCGGAGAAACACTGACCTCTAGTGGACAAATTTAACCATTGCAAACACACAACCCATGATTTGGGAAGTTCCCAAATGGATGGATGGGAATGGATCGCTCTTTTCCACTTGTAGATGCCATCGAAAATGAAACAAATGCCAAAAGTTGCCAAAAGTCACCAAAATCACCACTAACGTCACACAATACTCCTCACTACCCAGCATTTTTAAGAAATACTGGTGCATCTTTTATACTGTAGCAGTTTAGCGCTTGTCAAACCGAGGAAGCGCGTTGAACACTCTGAAGCACTCTGAACCAATCGCAGAGCGGAGCATTCGCTGAGCCAATGAAACGCTTCGATACCCTGAAGCGATTGACACTCAGAGCGAAGCAGCGGGGGGAGGGACCGACACTTCGACACTTTGGTCACGTGAGCGGCTGCTGCGAGACAGTTTCAGAAAGAACGAGACGTGCTCCGGAGCTCCGTCTCATTTGCCCATCACTAGTTATTGTGACTGCACTGCTCCGGACATTTCAGGAGACCCCACGTGGTGTCGCGACCTGAAGGTTGAAAAACGCTGGTCTATAGTGAGATTTTTAAAATCTTTTAGCTCCGTAACGTCTCCACACCCCCTTTCTGCCGCTTCTCCATGTTTCCACGCTCAACACTGAAACTGGCGGGGATCAGTGCAGAGAAAGGGGCGGGACCGCTCTCGTAAGCTTCTATATCCTGATTGGTTTAGTCCACTGTCTGTATTGAAGACGTTAAAAAAAAACAAAAAACAGCAGCATCGGCCCTGACGAGTGTCGGTCCACCAGGAAAATGCCCGGTATGCCCGATTACCAGTCCAGGCCTGGTTGGACCATTCATAAGATAAAATATTTAGTTTTGAAGCGAAAATTTCTATGGTATTTAGCTGTACCATAGACCACAGTAAATGGCAAAAATAAAAACAAATACAAAACTACAAATAGATTAAAGTGACAGAGAAATACTAGAAAGCAGATCTTCTATTGAACCAGGTCTAAACCAGGACTAAACCAGGACTAAACCAGGTCTAAACCAGGTCTAAAGTAGGACTAAACCAGGACGGTTTAGTCCTACTTTAGACCTGGTTTAGTCCTATTTTAGACCCGGTTTAGTCCTTGGTTAGTCCTACTCTAGACCTGGTTTAGACCTGGTTTAGTCCTGGGTTAGTCCTACTCTAGACCTGGTTTAGTCCTGGTTTATTCCTACTTTAGACCTGGTTTAGACCTGGTTTATTCCTACTTTAGACCTGGTTTAGACCTGGTTTAGTCCTTGCCTGGTTTACACCTGACCATATCACAAGTAGGACTAAACCAGGACTAAACCAGGTCTAAACCAGGACTAAACTAGGTCTAAACCAGGTTTGGAGTAGGACTAACCCAGGACTAAACGAGGTCTAAAGTAGGACTAAACCAGGATTAAACCAGGTCTGGTTCAGTGGCCAAAAACTAGAACATTTATATTGAACTGCTTTATTTGGTAGCACGAGTTATAAAATGTGAAGTACCAATAGCTGTCATGCACAAAAGTGGTTTAAAGCGACTGGATCTACACAATACAGCCCCTTTAATATGCACATCGCCGCCCCTTCGAGACCCGAACAGGTATCCAGCTGCTGTCAGGTGAAACAGCAGCAGACGTATAAAAATCAGCTTTGTTTTGGGCCTTGTAAAAAGAGGAGAGGCTGTATCTTTAACAGCTCCTCAGACAGACGTTCGAAACACAAACGTCCACACGGAGAAGACTCGCAAAGACGACGCTGTAAGGCTGCAGAGACCGGAGCGTACGTCCCTGCCACTTTTCATCACAATAAAAAGACAAAAGGTGGAGGAGTCTGGGTGGAGATGCAACACGCTCTGGTTTAGAAAATGAGAAAACTCTATGGGGAGTTTTTAAACGTGGTTTCAAATGGAATTCCGCATTTACAAATACCTGCGTGGGCCGTAAAGTCACTCAAATAACTCTTTGTTTGTAGTTAAAGAAATACAGTTTTGATAAAGATATTGTAAGATATTGTATTACATTAAGAATCTGTAGGAATAATGATGGAAAAATGTAACTTCCATCTGTGATTAAAAAAAAAAGAGTTTTGAAATGACTTTACCTGGTATTTTATAGTTAAAGGGATAGTAACGTTTTTTACAATCTGAACCTTATTTCGGTAATAAAACAACGTCATTTACTGACCCATGGTACTTTGGTGTCATTTGGAGCATTTCCGGAGATTTTGTAGTTTAGCGATATCCGGGTAACGTGAGTTGTCGGGGCATATGTTTGCGGTCTCCAAATAACACAAACTTTATCACTTTTCAAATGACAAAAGCTCAACGTGTCAGTCTGCACTTTAGTTTGAGTCAAAAGTGGCCTATAATCCGGGATTTAGCCATAGTTTCGAGTAGATAAGGAGGCCAGTGCGCATGCGCTCATTCACATCTGATTTGCAGATTAGATGACGCTCAGAAGTTTTCCGTTGCGAGCGACACATGGCAGAAGATTCGGACTTTGAGACTGAGGTTGTTTTCACACCAGGAAAGTCCGATAGTTCACTTGCTTTGGTCCGGACCAAATTTTTTTATTTTTTTTTTATTTTGGTGTGGTTCGCTTTTACACTGCAGTTTTTCCCCAAGCGAACCAACATCTATAAACAAAAGCACATGTGCTGAGGTCGCTCAGCCACTGGACAGAATGAGCCCTGTTGGTGTCCAAACGCGGAAGGAGGAGAATAAAGGTGTTACGTGCTGTTTTCAATCTAGCCTTAGTGATATGTTTTGTTCAGTTTTTACAGTTCGCACAAATGTTTGAGCAGCATCGTGAGGTTTACACTATTTTACCATCAATTTCCAAACGACGAAGACACAGGGCAAGACGACTATGGAGGACAGCGCTCATGTGAGCATCAAGTTCTGACTCTTGCTCTTCACGCAAAACATAAGTAAGCCTTGTAAGTTTAGTTTAGTTTCGTTTCGTTTAGTTTCGTCAGCCTCGGTTTCCCATAATGCTCGACATACGACGGGAGCTCGTTAAGTACAAAAAGCCAACCTGTGTCGGATCGAGTCCGGTCTGCATTCTCACCTCAAACGAACCGCACCAGGATTCGTATGGAACCGGACCGAGACCGACCTTTTTAGGTGGTCTCAGTTCACTTGTTTGCTCCAGATCGAGTCTTTTGGTTTTTATTCACACCAGCCCAAAAGGTCCAAATCAAAGGAGCAAACGAACTCTGGTTCGTTTTAAACGAACCAAACAAGGCAGGTGTGAAAACGACCTGAAGAGGACTTATTTGAGTATGATGGCCGTCCCTATCGTTTTGAGCCTGAGTATACGGATGAGGAGGTATTAGAAAGAGTGAAGCGGAGACAGTTTGAGGAACAGCGCACCAGAGAACACCCATCGGTTTCGCATTACTTCTCAGAATCGTGCGCTGAATCCGCTGGCCTTCCTTCTTTTCCTTTGCTGGTAAAAAGTCGTCTGGACTGAAGTGGGTTCTGCAAACACGATGGTCCAAACGTCTTACAGCTTTGCCTTTCATGTTTGGGTCCATTCTCAAGGCAACGAGCCACAGCTTCAATAACTCCAAATTGTGATGATGAAGCCTGTGAAAACTCAACTTCGTCCAAGCTGTCGTTTTGTTTCCACAACCGGGATAAATGCATGTTCGCACCATTTCGGGTTTTCTCAAGTGGAGATGTTTTCTTCTTATTATTCCTTAGTTTCTTTATGACTGTAACCGAGAGCTGAGAGCGAAATCAGCTGTGAATGCACGCATGCGCTCTGTCCTCGTCATCCAATGGAAACCATGGCTGGATATCGGATTACAGGACGCTTTTGACTCAAGCGAAACTGTAGACTGTAGACACATTGAGCTTTTCTGATTTGGAAAATGCTAAAGTTTGTGTTATTTGGAGACCGCAAACATAGGCCCCGAGCACTCACGTTACGGATATCACTAAACTACAAAATCTCCGGAAATTCTCCAAATGACACCAAAGTACAATGGGTGAGTAAATCATGTTGTTTTATCACCAAAATAAGGTTCAGATTGTAAAAAAAAACGTTACTATTCCTTTAAAGAGGGAGTTTTTTGGAGCTTTCTCCCATGTTTTAACAATGTTCCCTCATCAAGAAAGAGGTTTTAAATGTCCTCCATGTATGTTTGAGTAACTTAGCGATCTCTCCTTGGGCCCTTTTCAAACCCTCCTTACGTTTAGCTGCAAGATTCTGTCCCACAAACCTACATCACCCACACCCCCACATGACAATCCTCCATAAATAAACCAAAAATATGATACAAAACTGTGCTCTACGACTTCACAAATGTGACGCCAACTGTAAAATGATTGCACTCTGAAGGGGGAGTGACTTAGAGCAGAGAGCAAAGGGAAAGGGGGTCAAAAACGAAACTGAATCTTACATGTTAATACATTATTTTCAGCAAAAACAATAAAAGGTGACATGGTGATCTCAGGGCCTGTTTACATAATGCTTACAGGTTAAAACGAAAAAATATTTTAGCGGAAGTGCCTTTCGTTTAGACAGTGACGGCGCTTTGGGGGCTTAAAAATGCAAAAAAACTGAAACCGCCCTCCGAAGTGGAAAACTTGAATATGCTCCGCCGTAGCGTTTTCGTCTACACTGCCCAAGACGCAAAACTCTGGTCAAATCTGTACGCGTTTACGTCACATCGGTCCATATATCAGTGGACAGGACTAAATCATGACTAAAACCAGGACTGAACCAAGACTAAACCAGGACTGAACCAAGACTAAACCAGGACTAACCCAGGACTAACATCAAAACTGAACCAGGACTAAACCAGGACTAAACCAGGACTAAACCAGGACTAAACCAGGACTAACCCAGGACTAACACCAAAACTGAACCAGGACTAAACCAGGACTAAACCAGGACTAAACCAGGACTAAACCAGGACTAACCCAGGACTAACACCAAAACTGAACCAGAACTAAACCAGGACTAAACCAGGACTAAACCAGGACTAAACCAGGACTAAACCAGGACTAACCCAGGACTAACACCAAAACTGAACCAGGACTGAACCAGGACTAAACCAGGACTAAACCAGGACTAAACCAGGACTAAACCAGGACTAACACCAAAACTGAACCAGGACTAAACCAGTACTGACAAAACCATGACTAAAACCAGGACTAACACCAAAACTGAACCAGGACTAAACCAATACTAAATCCAGGACCGAACCAGGACTAAACCAGGACTGACAAAACCATGACTAAAACCAGGACTAAACCAAGACTGAACCAGGACTAAAACCAGGACTAAACCAGGATTAAACCAGGACTAACCCAGGACTAACACCAAAACTGAACCAGGACTAAACCAGGACTGACAAAACCATGACTAAAACCAGGACTAAACCAAGACTGATCCAGGACTAAAACCAGGACTAAACCAGGCCTAAACCAAGACTGAACCAGGACTAACCCAGGACTAAAACCAAGACTAAAACCAGGACTAAACCAGGACTAAATGAAGACTGAACCAGGACTAAAACCAAGACTTGAACCAGGACTAAACCAGGACTGACAAAACCATGACTAAAACCAGGACTAAACCAAGACTGAACCAGGACTAAAACCAGGACTAAACCAGGCCTAAACCAAGACTGAACCAGGACTAACCCAGGACTAAAACCAAGACTTGAACCAGGACTGACAAAACTGTGACTAAAACCAGGACTAAACCAAGACTGAACCAGGACTAAAGCAAGACTAAACCCAGGATTAAACCAGGACTGAAACAGGACTAAACCAGGACTAAATCAAGACTGAACCAAGAATAAACCAGGACTAAAACCAGGACCAAACCCAGGACTAAACCAGGATTGAACCAGGATTGAACCAGAACTAAACAATGACTAAAACCAGGACTAAACCAAGACTGAACCAGGACTGAAACAGAACTAAACCACGACTGACTGTACTTTGTTTGGCAGGACCTTGTTGCGCCTTCGTTGCTTTGTCGTCTAACGTGGTCTGAAGCAACAGTTGAACTTCTTCGTCTGACCACACAGTTGTTTTTTTTTTGCTTCCAGTATCCATGTTTTGTTTTGCTTTTCACGGCGCAGATGAGAAGAAGGAAGATTCTACGCATGCGCTCGGACATAGGGATAATGTATCACAGCGCCACCTAGCCGCCTGGCATGCATACCGAATCCAATTCCACACACTTTCGCGTCACCGTATGCACGCAGATTTCCTCCCGAAAACGCTCGTCTAAACACGGAATAAAAAGTGAAGACGCGACGCCGCTTTTGCGCCTTCTGTTCAGACCGTCGTCACATAAACGCAGCCTAAATACGTGATGTTTTAGCAGTTATTAGTGTAAAAAAAAGGTTTGGAGATGCCTTTACTCGTACACGGTATTTTCTGGTGAGTAAATATCTCGACTGTGAGCTTGCCTCTGCGCCGCCTTCTCTCCTCCACCGTCTCTTTTCAATCTGAAGCTAATTTGACCCCTGCGTCCCCTCTCTCCTCTCGACAGAACAGTCTCTATAAAAGTGATGCATGCCCCTCTCTTCACACCGCCGCACGTTCCACCACGTTCGCCCCCTCCCCGCCGCTGCTATCCCGCCCCAGCCTCGCTTGGGCCTGGGTACCCCCCCCTCCCCTCAGCTCTAGAGCTTTTAATTATCTGCAGATTACCTGTAAGATCACCTCCGCTAATGGATGGCAGCTCCCACAGGAGGCTTCCAATCTGGGCCTCATCTCGTACAATGGGCCCTCTGCAAATGGAGACCAGACAATGTATCTGATATAATGTATGGACGAGCGTGTGCGGCCACGCGTTTATTACAGCGCGGGGACTGGAATCTGCACATAAACAAAACGTCATGGGGACCTGCTTCACTTACAGGGACGAAAATCAGGTCTGCATTGCGTAAATGTGATATTATGATGATGATGACAAGAAAATACGATCTAAAGTCCAGAAATTGGAGCTTTTTGGAGCTTTGTATTGTGTTATAACGTTGCTCCCTCATCTAAAACATGCCTGAAAAGATTTTATATGCATGTTTCAGTAATTTAACGATCTCTCCTGGACCCTATTCAAACCAGTGTCGTGCAGTGAGGGTCGTGGCTGGTGAGGGACTGACGTCACCAGCAATGTTCCCCCTAATTTTTCATGTGTCTGAGCAAACACACTAACTCCCTGAGCGTTCCTTGGACCCCTGTGAGCGACATCCGACATGCACACTGTGGCCACACCAGTATCACACCGGAGATCACTGCAAGTCACATAGGTTATTCATCAAATTACTGCAGTGATTTTCGTTAGATTACTTACTTACGTTAATATAACAGATTTTTTTGGTCCACTTAGAATGACAAAGACAAAAATCTGTTTATGAGCCTTGTACATGTTGTATGTCAGTGTGAGGATCCTGCTGTGGTCAGTGAAACATTGAACATTACAATATTTGAAAAATTACCTCATAAATAAAATGTAATTTTAGTGTATAAACCTGTAAAACCAGATGAAGAGAGATTTTTTCAGCTTGATAAATATAGCCTACATGTAGCTGCAGATTTTTCAGGGATTGTAGGACCTATAGGACGCTATAAGATGAGTCTTTCCCAAAATAATCATCACCAAAATAAGTATACATATTTATCAGTTTATATCTTGCTTTTTAATCATCAGCCTATTTAAGTAATTTTGTGTGAGTGTCAGAGCTCTGTGGAATAACACTCTGGGGAAAGGATTCACACTTTGAGAAAGTCCCACAAAAAACTATGACTGGGACAGAAAAAAGAAAACAGCCGAGGATTACATTATGGCTCTGTCTCCTCTTCTGTTCTTCCCTACGTGGAGTGTGTGCGGCAGTGCTCCTGTCGGCTGGTGCGGACCTGCCGCTGCTCGGAGATGTGCAGGACAACTACGGTAATACTGAAGGAAGCGAACGAAATGCGGTTGAAATGTGTATGTTTGTAGTTGACTTGTCCCTAATGCATGTGCACATTCACATGTGCAAACTGAATCTATCAGACTGGATTCTGTGTGTCAAACCAGCGTTGAGTTCAAGTTAGATTTTATTTTATGCGCTGAAAAGAATTTGATGTGCGCACTGAACGTCTGGGCAGTGCGCAATTGCGCATGCGCGCACCTTAGAGAGAACATTGGTCACCAGCTGTCGGCAAGTAAATTTGGCCCCAGACCAGTTTCTCTCCCTGTAAATGACTGAAGCTCGTAATATTTTTGATGTGAAGCTGAAAATGAATTATTATTGTTCATTGCATTTTCCAGAGCACCGCGTAGTGTCATCAATTAAAATAGCGTTGTTTTTAGCGCGATCTGGCTCTGACTGTGGCTCTGAGCAAACCCTTTAGCTCCGGCGTTGGTCTTCCTTTAATTATAACCTCCTGCTTCGACCCAAAGTCCAGTTTAGAAAATTGCTCGAGCTTTAATATTAAATCTTCCTCCATTTAAAAGTCGGGCCAGACGAGAAGAAAAAAGTGAATGGATGAGACTGTTGAAAGACCTAGTTTAGACCTGGTTTAGACCTGGTTTAGTCCTGGTTTAGACTTGGTTTAGACCTGGTTTAGACTTGGTTTAGACCTGGTTAAGACCTGGTTTAGACCTTGTTTAGACCTGGTTTAGACTTGGTTTGGACCTGGTTTAGACCTGGTTTAGAAGAAAGTGAACAGATTGCTAAACCTGACTTGCTAACTCTAAATTGTATCTTGTGTCACTTATTCTAATCTGCTGCAAAACAATTAAAATGGCAAAGTTAAATAGGGTTATTGATCCGTGTGCGTAATCTGCGTTTGGCTTGTTGTTAGCATTAGCGTTAGCAGTATGTCTCGGTTGCTGGGTGGTAGGACCAGCTCTGTGGGCTGGACCTGTCCCATTTCAGCAATGGCGTTGCAGCCCACGAAGGCTAGTTTGAGGGCTGCAGCCTTTGCAGCTTTCGGAGCAGCCGAAAAAGCCTTCGGAGGGGCTGCAGCCCTCGAATTTGGACACGGCTTGTTTGTACGCACACACTCACCAGTATTGCAGTATTATGAAAAATCCATATTATAAAAAAAAAGAAAAAGACCGGTATTCGGTATGAACCGGTATACCGTCCAGCCCTACACCAAACGCTTTTCTCCGTGGAGATATTATTGCTTTGTCTGGAATGTTTAAGAGTATGGCATTAAACCTTTCTATCGTCATCAAAGTCAAATGAGAAAACTCTGTGGGGAGTTTTTAAATGTGGTTTCAAATGGAATTCCACATTTACAAATACCTGCGTGGGCCGTAAAGTCACTCAAATAACTCTTTGTTCGTAGTTAAAGAAATAGAGTTTTGATAAAGATGTAAGATATTGTATTACATTAAGAATCCGTAGGAATGATAGAAAAATATAACTTCCATCTGTGATTTAAAAAAAAGAGTTTTAAGATAACTTTACCTGGTATTTTCTAGTTAAAGAAGAAGTTTTTTGGACTTTCTCCCATGTTTTAACATTGTTCCCTCATGCGTGAAAAGTCCCTCAGTCGTCCAGGTAGAATCCATGATAAAAGGAGAAGTTCAATTTGTCAACTGGACAAAGTTTGTTTTGGCGAAACGTCTTCAACCAAACAAACTTTGTCCAGTTGACAAATTGAACTTCTCCTTTTATCATTGTTCCCTCATCAAAAACATGCCTGAAGAGGTTTTAAATGTCCTCCGTGTATGTTTGAGTAATTCAGTGATCTCTCCTGGGCCCTTTCCAAACCCTTGTTACGTTTAGCTGTAAGATTCTGTCCCACATCTCCATTAATAAACAAAAACGATACAAAACCGTACACTACGACTTCACAAACCTGATGCGATGTGCGGTAGTTTCATTAGCGGGAAAGAGACCAAACCAGACCAAGTTACAGGTCAGATCTGTGGAGGAGCGACCCCGCAACCCACCTCACAGTCAGAATGTCTGTTTTTCTAGGTATTTTTGAGCTATAAAAGCACCTGTAATTGAATAAATGTAAAGCTGTTTAATGTCACACTGTGGAATATTCCAAGCAGAGCGATGACATATCCATAGAAACAAACAGGTGACGGACCCCCAAACCTAAAAGTTACACAGTGAACCTTCCGAAATGAAGTGATGGAGTGAACATGTGGTCTTGTACGTGCAGAGAAAGGAGGGAGATAGAGAGATAAATGGAAGAGATATAAAAGACAACTGAATACCGGCAGGCCTGGACTGGTAATCAGGCATACCGGGCATTTTTCCAGTGGGCCGACAGTCCTAGGGGCCGATGTTGTTGTGTTTTTTTTGTTTTTTGTTTTACTTACAATTTAGAGGAGGCGTCCCATTGGTCCATCTTCAATACAGACAGTGGACTAAACCAATCAGGATATAGAAGCTTACGAGAGCGGTCCCGCCCCATGTTCTAAAATAACAGACTTAGGCTGCGTCCCATTCCTCTGTCTTACCCCTTCGTCTTACCCCTTCCCCTTGGTTTTGCGCGTTCATGTGAGGGCAAGAGGTGTCCCGATTCTAATTTTGATCAAGGACTCGGGCCACGACCTTGGGCTACATACCCCTTGAAACGAAGTAAGCTCTCGACCAGACTTGGAATGAAGGGGTACGACTACAAGCTCAGGCAGGTTTTGGGATCAGGATGGCAGCGTCACATCGACCACCCAAGGAGTCTCATAAATGTATTTTCAGCAGTTGTAATTATCGATTAACAGTTTAGCAGGTTTACAATTATGACGCTTATGTTCTACGTTACTTTTAGTGAACTGATGTTACGGTTTTAATTGTAGTGATGTCTGTTTAGCCGACGTTATCGTTTTCATCGAACTGTCAAGTATAAACAAGCTCGTTTTTTGTCGAGCTGAGGTACCCGATAATCCTTGACATTTGTTTACGTTTGTTTGCGTCAGTTGTTGTCGCCTCTGTAGACGTAGCAGCTCAGGTAGAGGTGAGGGACGATGACGCAAATGGTAATTGAGCGGTGTCCCATTTCTTAGGGGAACATTCATACCCCGAGCCCTCTCAGCTCGATATTGAGGGGCAAGACAAAGACGTAAATAAAAGGGAAGGGGTAAGACAGAGAAATGGGACGCAGACATATTCTCTGGAGGGGCTGGAGCCTCAACGTCCTCTGCAGGTTGAAGGTGGACTGGGAGAGGAGCAGCCAGAGACTGTGGACAAGGAACCCGGGGGAACCCGAGGGAACCCGAGGGACCCCGAGAGAACCCGAGGGAACCTGAGGGACAGAGTGACCAGGGAAGTGTCGCACAGGCACAGCAGGTCAGCAGGTAGTAATGTTAGGATAATACCGGGACTTTTAGGTGATGGACAGGCATGAAAATCGCTCACCTTTTGGCGAAATTCACCATTTTGAAGCCAAAACAGGTGACCTACGTGATTCGTGTAGATTTGATTTTTGGTGGTTTTGTAGATTTTTCCTTTAAATGTTGCGCCATGGTTTCCCCTCGACCAAAGTTCTTTGATTTTAACTTGATTTTTGATTGATTTTAAACTTAAATACGAGGTAAACATGTCCAAGATTCACCAAAGGAAGTGACTCTGCGGGAAAGAGACTCATTATGTAAACAAACGAGTGAACACAACGAGAGAGGGAGAGAGAGGAGAGAAAAGAGAAAAGAGAGAAAACAAGAGAGAGAGCAAGGGAGGAGGAGGAGAGGAGGAGGAGAGATGAAAGAGAGGGGGAAAGAGGGAGAGTGGGGGAAAGAGGGAGAGAGAGAATGAGAGAGGGAGGGAGGAGAAGAGGGGGAGAGAGAGAAAGAAAGGAGAGAGGGAGAAGGGGAGGAGGGAGAGAGAGAGGGGAGAGAGAGATGGAAAGAAAGGGGCAGAGATAGAATAAGAGAGAGCAAGGGAGAAGGGGGAGAGAGAGAGAGATGGAAAGAGAGGGGGAAAGAGAGAGAGAGAGAATGAGAGAGAGTGAGGGAGAAAGAAGGCGTAACAGATGAGCAACAATTCACTATTTTTATAATCCAGACCTCCAGCAAAAAAAAATGATGAGAGGGAAGAGGGAGAGAGAGAGAGAGAAGAGGAGGATAGAGAGAGAGGAGGAGATAGAGATGGAGGAGGGAGTGAGAGAGGCAATTCACTATTTTTATAATCCAGACCTCTGGCCAAAATGAGGAGAGAGAGCAAGAAAGAAAGAAAGAGAGAGACAGAGAGAGAGAGAGAGCAAGAGAGAGAGAGAGGAGGATAGAGAGGAGGAGGAGGACAGAGAGAGGAGGGAGTGAGAGAGAGGAGGATGATAGAGAGGAGGAGGACAGAGAGAGGAGGGAGTGAGAGAGAGAGGAGGAGGATAGAGAGCGAGGAGGAAATAGAGATGGAGACACAGAGAGAGAGAGGAGATAGAGAGAGGAGAATAGAGAGAGGAGGAGGACAGAGAGAGGGGAGGGAGTGAGAGAAAGAGAGAGGAGGAGGAGAGAGCAGGATAGAAAGAGAGGAGAAGGACAGAGAGAGAGGAGGGAATAAGAGAGAGAGGAGGAAATAGAGATGGAGACAGAGAGAGAGAGAGAGAGGAGATAGAGAGAGGAGAATAGAGAGAGGAGAATAGAGAGAGAGGAGGTGGATAGAAAGATGAGGATAGAGGGATGGAGGAGAGCGTGAGGGACAAAGAGGAGGATAGAGAGAGGAGGAGATAGAGAGGGAGGAGGGAGTGAGAGAGAGAGAGAGGAGGATAGACAGAGGATAGGATAGAGGAGGATGAAGAGATAGAGAGAGGAGGAGGATAGAGAGAGAGATGAGGATAGAGAAAGAGGAGGAGATAGAGATGGAGGAGGGAGTGAGAGAGGGGATATATATATATATATATAGAGAGAGAGAGGAGGAGGATAGAGAGAGGAGGATAGAGAGAGAAGAGGAGATAGAGATGGAGGAGGGAGTGAGAGAGCGATAGAGTGTTTATAATCCAGTCCTCCAGCCAACTTGAGGAGAGAGAGAGAAGGCAGAAAGAAGCGAGACAGGGAGAAAGAAAAGGGGGGAAAGGAGAAAAAGATAGATTAAAGAAGAAGGCAGGAAGAGAGGGAGAAAGGGAGTGATGGGGTGGAAGGAAAGGGGGAAGGAAACACAGGTTGAGGAGAAGGTACAGGATGAAGAAAAAAAAAAAAAGAGTGTGTAACTTCAAACCCCGGGCTATAGGTTACAAATGAACACCTCAGGACCAGAACGGTTTGAAATCCTCTCCCTCGATGGGACTGCCACTCTTCCCCCTTCTCCCTTCCTCTTCCTCCCTATCCTCCCTCTGTCGTTCCTCCCTTCCAAACTCGTCTTCAAACGGGACGGAGAGATAGAGCCCGGGCTGGAGTGGCGCCAAGTTCCCAAGGTACAGTCGGAGTCTCTTCAGAACCTCGCGTTAGCTCGAACATTACTCCAATCACAAAACACTATCTTAAGCTACAATTAATCTGCTCGCTGGCAACCGCAGATAGCACCGCAACATGCTGTTCTTAATTAAAAGCAAACGGATTAAAAATGATTAATAGCGGTATTAAACGTTCTCATGGACGAGGAGCTCTGCGAAATCGGGGCGCTTTCTTACGCCGAGCTTAAAACGAAAGAAGTCATTAACGCTACGCCCAATCTCCCTAAGCCAGAGCCGCCCTGTTCGGGATCACACGCTTTCTTATGAATATGCATTCGGCTCATATCAAGGCCGCACCAAAAAGAGCCACGGTGGCGGCGGCGGCGGCGAGGCTGGGTCCCCCCCCGTGCCGAGGGGAGGGTGTTTTGATGGTGACATTTGTGGCGGGGCTTTGAGGCGCGCGAGTCGGTCAGTCGTGGCTTCGTTTTTTTGATGATGTTGAAAGTGTTTGCGTGCGATTCATCTGCACAAAAGAGGAAGGTGTTACACAGACGGGGTTCAGCGGGGCACATTTAAAGCCACACTCTGGGATATTTTAGAGAAGTATTGAGAATAAAACTATCGGAACTAGTCCTGGTTTAGGCTTGGATTAGTCCCCGTTTTAGTCTTGGTTTGGTCCTGTTTTAGAGCTGGTTTAGTCCTGATTTAGTCCTGATTTAGTCCCTGTGTTAGTCTTAGTTTAGTCCTGGTTTAGCCCTCATTTATTTTTGGTTCAGTCATGGTTAAGTCCCTGTTTTAGTCTTGGTTTAGTTCTGGTTTAATCTTGGTTTAGCCTTGGTTTAGTCCTCATTTAGTCTTGGTTTAGTCTTAGTTTAGTCCTGGTTTAGTCTTGGTTTAGTCCCTGTTCCAGTCCTGGTTAAGTCCCTATTTTAGTTCTGGTTTAATCCTGGTTAAATCTTGATTTAGTCCTGGTTTAGTCCTTGTTTAGTATTGGTTTAGTATTGGTTTAGTCTTGGTTTAGTCTTGGTTTAGTCCCTGTTCCAGTCCTGGTCCTGGTTAAGTCCCTGTTTTAGTTCTGGTTTAATCCTGGTTAAATTTTGATTTAGTCCTGGTTTAGTCCTTGTTTAGTATTGGTTTAGTCTTGGTTTAGTTCTGGTTTAGTCTTGGTTTAGTCCCTGTTCCAGTCCTGGTTAAGTCCCTGTTTTAGTCCTGGTTTAGTCCTTGTTTAATCTTGGTTTAGTCCTGGATTAGTCTTGATTTAGTCCTGGTTTAGTCCTTGTTTAGTCTTGGTTTAGTCCTGGTTTAGGCCTCATTTTTGATGATGTTGAAAGCAATGTTCCCCCTAATTTTTCATGTGTCTGAGCAAACACACTAACTCCCTGAGCGTTCCTTGGACTCCTGTGAGCAACATCCGACATGCACACTGTGGCCACACCAGTATCACACCTGAGATCATGGCAAGTTACATAGCTTATGAATCAAATCACTGCTGTTATTTCTGTTAGATTACTTTTAATATAACTGATTTTTTGGTCCACTTCTCAAAAATCTTTTCATGAGCTTTGTACATGTTGTATGTCAGTGTGAGGGTCCTGCTGTGGTCAGTGAAACATTGAACATTACAATATTTTGAAAAATAACCTGTGTATATACACAATGTATGTACCTGTGTATAAACCTAGGACACTATAAGATGGGTCTTTCTCAAAATAATGATCTCCAAAATAAGTATACATTTTTTATCAGTTTATATCTTGCTTTTTAATCATTACTCAGTTTAAGTAATTTTGTGAGAGTGACAGAGCTCTGTGGTTTAACGCTCTGGGGAGAGGATTCACACTTCACACAGAAAGTCCCGTCTTTTTGCTCACAAAAACCTATGGCTTGGACAGAAACAAAGAAAACAGCCGAGGATTACATTATGGCTCTACCTGTCTCCTCTTCTGTGCGGGCGGCGCTCCCGTCGGCTGGTGCGGACCCGCCGCTCTGACCCACGGCGATGCGCACGACAACTCTTACTGAAGGAAGCGAGCGAAATGCGATCGAAATGAATGTGTTTGTAGTTGGCTTGTCCCTAACGCATGTGCACATTCACATGTGCAAACTGAATCTATCAGACTGGATTCCGTGTGTCAATCCAGCGCTGAGTTCAGGTTAGATTTTATTTTATGCGCTGAAAAGGATTTGATGTGCGCGCTGAACGTCTGGGCAGTGCGCGATTGCGCACGCGCGCACCTTAGAGGGAACATTGGTTGAAAGTGTTTGTGTGCGATTCATCTGCACAAAAGAGGAAGTTGTCTAACCTCCACTGTATGATACTTTCACATACAGAATACTGCTTCACAACTTGGTCGTTTGCTGGGCCCACTGCATTAAAACTAATTGAACAGTTTTACACAAAAGCCATAAAAGTATTTGGTAAGAAGCCGCAATCATTTCATCACTGCAATGTTTTAGAAAAACATAACCTGTTAAGCTTTGATAACTTCAAATTCAGTACAGTACAGTACAGAAAAACAACCTTTGCTCAGAATACTCAATTACAGGATGCAATAACTGGAACACAATACCTATAATCAATGAGAATTAGTCCAACTCTTACTTCTTTTAAAACACATCTTAAAATATGGCTGAAAAGTAATCAAAACTGTAATCATATAACACAATAGCCATGACGTACAAGAAGCACACACACACACACACACACACACACATAGAATAGGCACCTTAATAACAGGCACCTTATTACGCACACTGAGAAGCACCTTTTAATTCGCACTCTAGGCTAAGACCATCAATTGTATTTTTACTGTAATTTATTGAATTATGTGCTACTATTGTATAGATCAGGGGTGGGCAAACTTTTTGACTCGTGGGCCACAAAGGGTTCTAAAATTGGACAGAAGGGCCGGACCAGGGGCATGTGGATTTAGTGTTTTGGTAATCCCCCTCATAAGAGCAAAAAATAACATGGGATATGTAGAAAACTTAAAAAATGAACAAAAGCATTACAACAAAATGTCCATCTTTCAAGTTCCACGGTATTCAGACCCTCCAGGAATTTGCGATGTTGCGATTTGCAACTTCAAAGCAACTTCAGCCAATCCCCGTGAATTCAGGGCGGTGTTGCAATTTTGACCAATCACCGCAACTTTCCTCTCCTCTCTCCTCCTCTTCAGCGGGAAAATAAAATAAAATAAACCTACGCGCTGTTGCTGTTTGGAATCATCTGGAATTTGGCGCTCTCGTCTCTTCCCTCTCTCCCCTCTCCTCCCTCCTTCTCTTCGCTCTCCTTCCTTGTCTCTCCTTTCTCCTCTCCTGCCTCCTCTCCTCTCTTCTCCCTCCTCTCTCCTTCCTCCCTTCTCTCTTCTCCCTGTCGCCTCTTATCCCTCCTCACACCTCTCTCCCCCTCCACTCTCCTTCCTCTCTCCTCCCTCCTCTCTCCTTCCTCCTCCCTCCTTTCTTCTCCTTCCTCTCTCCTCTCCTCTACACTCTCCTCTCCTCTCTCCTGCCTCCTCTCCTCCTCCTCTCTCCTCCTCTCCTCTCTCCTCCTCTCCCCTCTCCTCTCTCCTCCTCTCCTCTCCTCTTCTCTCCTCTCCCCTCCTCTTCTCTCTTCTCCTCTCTCCTCCCCTCTCCTTTCCTCTCCTCTCTCCTCTCTCCTCCTCACCCCTCTCCTCCTCTTCTCTCCCCTCCTCTCCCCTCCTCTCCTCTCTCCTCCTCTCCTCTCTCCTCCTCTTCTCTCCCCTCCTCTCCTCTCCTCTCCTCTCTCCTCCTCTTCTCTCCTCTCCCCTCTCCTCTCTCCTGCCTCCTCTCTCCTCTCCCCTCTTCTCCTCTCCTCCTCCTCTCCTCTCCTCTCTCCTCTCCTCTCCTCTCCCCTCTCCTCCTCTCCTCTCTCCTCCTCTCCTCTCCCCTCCTCTCCTGTCCTCTCTCCTCCTCTTCCCTCCCCTTCTCTCCTCTCTCCTCCTCTTCTCTCCTCTCCCCTTCTCTCTCCTCTCTCCTCCCCTCTCCTCTCTTCTCCTCTCTCCTCCTCTCCCCTCTCCTCTCTCCTCCTCTTCTCTCCTTTCTCCTCTCCCCTCTCCTCTCCTCTCTCCTGCCTCCTCTCTCCTTTCCTCTCCTCTCTCCTCTCTCCTCCTCACCCCTCTCCTCCTCTTCTCTCCCCTCCTCTCCCCTCCTCTCCTCTCTCCTCCTCTCCTCTCTCCTCCTCTTCTCTCCCCTCCTCTCCTCTCCTCTCTCCTCCTCTTCTCTCCTCTCCCCTCTCCTCTCTCCTGCCTCCTCTCCCCTCTTCTCCTCTCCTCCTCCTCTCCTCTCTCCTCTCCTCTCCTCTCCCCTCTCCTCTCTCCTCTCCTCTCCTCTCCCCTCTCCTCTCTCCTCCTCTCCTCTCCCCTCCTCTCCTGTCCTCTCTCCTCCTCTTCCCTCCCCTTCTCTCCTCTCTCCTCCTCTTCTCTCCTCTCCCCTTCTCTCTCCTCTCTCCTCCCCTCTCCTCTCTTCTCCTCTCTCCTCCTCTCCCCTCTCCTCTCTCCTCCTCTTCTCTCCTTTCTCCTCTCCCCTCTCCTCTCTCCTGCCTCCTCTCTCCTCTCCTGTCCTCTCTCCTCCTCTTCTCTCCTCTCCCCTCCTCCCCTCTCCTCTCTCCTCCTCTCCTCTCCCCTCTCCTCTCCCCTCCTCCCCTCTCCTCTCTCCTCCTCTCCTCTCCCCTCTCCTCTCTCCTGTCCTCTCTCCTCCTCTCCTCTCCTCTCCCCTCCTCTCCCCTCTTCTCCTCTCCTCTCCTCTCCTCCCTCTCTCCTCTCTCCTCTCTCCTCCTCTCCTCTCCTCTCCTCTCCTCCCCTCTCTCCTCCTCTCCTCTCCCCTCTCCTCTCTCCTGTCCTCTCTCCTCCTCTCCTCTCCCCTCCTCTCCTCTCCCCTCTCTCCTCTCCTCTCCTCTCCTCCCTCTCTCCTCTCTCCTCTCCCCTCTTCTCCTCTCCTCTCCTCTCCTCCCTCTCTCCTCACAGGGAGGAAGGACACAGGTTCATGTAAATCCTGTGGCTTTGGTCCAAAGTGTTGGTGCCAGCTCTTCGCCCGGTGCCAGCTCTTCTGTGTGTTCTAATGGACCGTACATCGTCTTTCTGCTCGTGCGTCGCTCCTTTCAGCGCCGCAGTGTTTCAGACTCTATTACGGAGGCGATTAACGCATCTTAACGTCAGATTAGACGTTTCACAGCTTACGATGGGACAGGCCAAAACAGTGGATTTCAGACGCGTCACGATTGATTCTTCGCGGTGACGTCACGGTGGGGGGTTCTGCGCGTACGTCTATGGAGGAATGTTCAGCTCTGCCATGTTGACACAAAGCATACACGACCGTTAAGTTTACTGACACTTTAAACTAAGCTTTTACACAACATTTAGCATTTTTTCAACAAAAAATTGTAGGAAAGCAGAAGTTGCATCCCAGCCAGGCTTACCTAATAATTCAGGACTTCTGGTAAAATAAAATCGTTTTAGGTCGTTTTCACATCTGCCTTGTTTGGTTCGTTTAAAATGAACCAGAGTTCGTTTGTTCCTTTGATTCGGACCTTTTGTTCTGCTGTGAATAAAAACCAAAAATCTCGATCTGGAGCAAACAAGTGAACCGAGACCACCTAAAAAGCTCGGTCTCGGCACAGTTCCATTCGAATCCTGCTGCGGTTCGTTTGAGCTGAGAATGCAGACCGGACTCAATCCGACACAAGTTGGCTTTTTGTACTTAACAAGCTCCCGTCATATGTCGAGCATTATGGGAAACCGAGGCTTACGAAACGAAAGTATACGAAACGAAACTTACGAGGTTTACTTACATTTTGCGTGAAGAGCAAGAGTCACAACTTGATGCTCGCACATGAGCGCTGTGAGTTTTCAGAAAAGGGATCGGAAGAAGGGCATAGACTCAAGATTGAGGTTATTAGCATTTAATGCTGAATTAGGCAGAAGAATACAAACGTAATGATGGCATCTCTTCGGTTGTCACATCGTCCACACACAACATCGTGTCCCCTTGGTCCACACAGAGAACTGACCACTGTGGCCACCTATATCTGAGCTATGCAGTATCCACATTTAGTGCCCATAGTTCCCCATCCTTGTAAGGGGACCTGTAGAGTAGCTCCCAGAAGTTAGCCAATAATAGACGAGTTAGCCAATAGTTGAAGATAGCCAATAGTTGAGGGATGGGAGCAGGTGATGTAGCCAACATAGCCTATGTAAACGTATTGAGTTACGCTTACGCTACTTTCACAACACTAGGTTGAAAAACATACAGGAAAACTAGACAAAAGGCCACCGATCTAAGATAAGATAGAGATAAGATAAGACTTTATTGATCTCACACAGGAGAAATTTACTTGTCACAGTAGCTCCAGGTAGGGACAGTTTGAACAAGAAGACAAGTGCATGCAGGCAAAAAAAGGCATAAAGATAGGTGATAATAATAATTTAAAAAAATAAGTAATAAATCGAATAATAATAATAGTAGTGATAATAATAAAAAACAGTGACCGGGAGAGTATTGAAAAAAAAAATTGGAAAAACTATATTGCACGATAGGAGTATTGAAAAAAAAACAACAATATTGCACATTGGGAAAACGATATTGCACGGTAGGACTATACAGTAGAATTATACAGTCTGATGGCGGTGGGGATGAAGGATCTGCGGTAGCGCTCCTTCTTGCACTGGGGGTGCCTCAGTCGGCTGCTGAAGGAGCTGCTCAGCTCCTCTACAGTCCGGTGCAGAGGGTGAGAGGTGTCGTCCATGATGGACGTGAATTTGGCCAGTACCCTCCTCTCAGCCACCACCTCTACAGAGTCCAGAGGACAGCCCAGGACAGAGCTGGCCCTCCTGACCAGCTTGTTGAGTCTTTTTCTGTCCCGTTCTGTGCTGCTCGGGGCCCAGCAGACGACAGCGTAGAGGAGAGCAGAGGCCACCACAGAGTCATAAAAAGTCTTGAGCAGAGGCCTGCTCACTCCAAAGGAACTCAGTCTCCTCAGGAGGTGGAGGCGACTTTGGCCCTTCTTGTACAGGGCGTTGGTGTTGTGGGACCAGTCCAGTTTATTGTTGAGGTGAACACCCAGGTACTTGAAACTGTCCACAGTCTCTATGTCCTGACCCTGGATGTTCACCGGTGAGTGAGGTAGTGGTCTCCTCCTGAAGTCGATCACCAGCTCCTTTGTTTTACTGGTGTTGAGGCTCAGGTGGTTGCGCCCACACCAGTCCACAAAGTCACTGATGACCGAGCGGTACTCCAGCTCATTCCCCTCTGACACACAGCCCACAATGGCCGAGTCGTCAGAGAACTTCTGGAGATGGCAGCTGTCCATGTTATATGTGAAGTCCGAGGTGTATATGGTGAAGAGGAAGGGTGAGAGGACAGTTCCCTGGGGAGCCCCAGTGCTGCAGACTACCACCTCTGACTCACAGCCGCGCAGCCGCACGTACTGTGGACGGTCAGTGAGGTAGTCGATGGTCCAGGCAGCGAGATGTCCATCCACTCCCGCGTCCTCCAGCTTCCCCGCAGCAGCGCCGGCCTGATGGTGTTGAAGGCGCTGGAGAAGTCAAAGAACATGACTCTCACAGCACTCCCGGCGGTCTCTAGGTGGGTGAGCGCCCGCTGCAGCAAGTAGATGACGGCGTCCTCTACTCCTACGTTTGGCTTGTAGGCAAACTGCAGCGGGTCCAGGGTGGGGCTCACCACAGAGCGGAGGTGGCTGAGGATCACCCTCTCCATGGTCTTCATGAGGTGGGAGGTCAAGGCGACTGGTCTGTAGTGGGCCGGTTCCCTGGCGTTTGTTGTTTTGGGAACCGGGACCACACAGGAGGTCTTCCACAGGACGGGGACCTTCTCCAGGCTGAGGCTCAGGTTGAACATGTAGCAGAGAACCTCACAGAGCTGGTCTGCACAGGTTCTCAGCAGCCTGGGGCAGATACCATCAGGACCTGTGGACTTCCTCTGGTTGAGCCGCCTAAGTTCCCTCCTCACCTCGTCTGGTGTGATGGAGAGGGGGAGTGAGGGGGGACTGGGGTAGACTGCAGGGGCTGGTGGAGGTGGGGGGTGGAGGGGGGCTGGTGCTGGGTTGGGTCCGTGTGAAGGGGAAGGGGGATGTGGCTACTGGCCCGGGGAGGTGTGAAGAGGAGGAGGGGGAGTCGGCAGAGGGGCAGAGGGGGTGGGGGGCGAGTCAAACCTGTTGAAGTAACGGTTTAATTCGTCCGCCCAGCGCTGATCGCCATCAGCTGTCCCTCTGCCACTCTGTCCGAAACCAGACATGTTCCTCAGTCCTCTCCACACGCCCCGTGCGTTGTTTTGGGCCAGCTGCTCTTCCATCTTCCTCCCATAGTCCTTTTTGGCCCGTCGTATCCTCCATTGAAGCTCCCTCTGGACCCTTTTTTGCTCCTCTCTGTCCCCTGAGTTGAAAGCCCTCTTCTTCTGGTTCAGGAGGGCTTTAAGCTCAGGGGTGACCCAGGGGTGGTTGTTGGAGAAACACCGTACCCTCCTGGTTGGTACAGTGTTCTCCACGCAGAAGTTAATGTAGTCTGTAATGCAATGGGTCAGGCCGTTGATGTCATCTCCGTAAGAGCCGCTGAACATGTCCCAGTCAGTGTTCTGGAAACAGTCCCTCAGACTCTCACAGGCCTCCTGAGTCCAAAGCTTCACAGACCGCTTCTGCGCAGGTTATCTTCGCACCCTGGGTGTGTATTGCGGGAGCAGGTAGACCAGACAGTGGTCTGAGCGTCCGAGCGGGGGGAGGGGGGCGGAGGTGTAAGCGTCCCTGACATTTGCGTAAAAAAGGTCCAGAGTCTTATTGTCTCTCGTGGGGCACGTGATGTATTGCGTGAATGTAGGGAGAGTAGTGGATAGGGAAGTGTGGTTAAAGTCCCCCGTGATTAGAACGAGAGCACGCAGGTGGTCTGTCTGCAGTCTCGTCACTACAGTATGGAGCTGCTCGCATGCAGCCCCGCCATCCGCCGATGGAGGAATATAAACACAAAGTACGATGACATGTGAATATTCTCGTGGCAAATAGTAGGGCCGCATACCCACAGCAAGAAGTTCGATGTCCCGGGAGCACAGCTGATCTTTCACATGTACGTTCCCGGGGTGACACCAGCGTTCATTAATAAAAACAAGCAGGCCACCTCCTCTTGTTTTTCCGCTTCCCAACACCGTCCGGTCCGCGCGCTTTGTGGTAAATCCATTCAGTGAAATGATATTGTCCGGTATATTCCCATTCAACCACGTCTCCGTAAAACATATGATGCTGCAGCTCCAGTATTCCCTCCGCTGCCGAGTCAGCGCGATCAGCTCCTCCGTCTTATTGCAGATGGACCGCACATTCCCCGTGATTACCGCAGGTAGATTCGGTAAACCCGGTCCTCGTTTCTTTCGTCCACCTCTGCATCCTCTTCTCTTCCTCCTCTGTATCTCCGCTGGTACTTCAGGTTTCCCGGCGTAGAGTAGAGAAGGCCCGAGAGATTACAGAGAGAACAGAGAGATTACAGTTTACATATGTAAATACACATATATCAAATCATGAAATCCCACAGCGCTGTCCTCCGTAGCCGTCTTACCCTGTGTCTTCGTCGTTTGGAAATTTATTGTAAAATAGTGTAAACCTCACGATGCTGCTCAAACATTTGTGCGAACTGTAAAAACTGAGCAAACCATATCGCTATGACGACACTGAAAACAGCAACGCCATGAGCTATGCCTTTATTAGTCCCACAGTGGGGAAATTCCATTTCTGCATTTAACCCATCCTGTTATCAGGAGCAGTGAGCAGCACATTACTGCGCCCGGGGACCATCTCCATGATCTTCTTGCTTCAGTTTGGTCAGGACCTCAGCTGGAGGATTTACCTATGGTGCATGTTTTGGGTTGATGGGGGAAACTGGAGTGCCCAGAGGAAACCCACCCAGACACGGGGAGAACATGCAAACTCCACACAGAACGGCTTGGGCAACCCGGGGATCGAACCCGGAACCTTCTTGCTGTGAAGCATGAGCGCTACCCACTCAGCCACCGTGCCACCTTCACGTGTTTGGACACGACGTTTGGACACGGCTCATTTCTGTCCAATGGCTGAGCGACCTCAGCACACGTGGTTTTGTTGACAGATGTTGGTTCACTTGGGGAAAAAGTGCAGTGTGAAAGTGAACCGCACCAAAAAAAAACAAAAAATTGGTCTGGACCAAAGCAAGTGAAGTATCAGACTTTCCTGGTGTGAAAACGACCTTAAAAAAGTATGTGTACTTTAGGGGAAGAGGAAAATAAAGAGGACTTAAAAGCAATGACTTTGCTTTTAATGACTTTGTTGGGAAGCGCGGTAATAATTTCACATGAGATCTATCATAAGGGATTAATTTAATAACCAATCGATCGACAATATCATGCGATAAATATTATGTGCTAGACTTTATATCAAGGAGACAAGGTGAGGTAACAATTGATCAGCATAAGTAGTTACAGAAAGAACAGAACACCAATGAAACACAAAGAGCCGAAATTTTTAACTGTGAGAGCCAAAGAGCCACACCACACACTGACCTGCCAAGACAGACACACAAACACACGCAATTAAAACCCTATTATTTCCCATGATTTTTTCCAAACTACATCTCAGATTTTCTTACCTTGCTGGAATGATGGGATGATTTAGCACTGTGCTAAATCCGGCATATTTACGTCAGTTTGTGTGATCTTATACAAATTGTGCGTTCATTAATATGCATTGTCCCTTCCAAATAAATGAATAAAGTAAAAATAAAAAATGATAATCTCAGTGGGATTTCTGGCATCTCTTGTTTCCAGTAATCCTCTGCAAATCAGGTTTGTAGCCACTCGGAGCAGTTCCTTTACGTGAGTGTCAGAACGGACCTTGATTTCAGGTGTTTCAAGGTAGAAAACAGGGACTCGCAGACGTATGTTGACGAGAACATCGACAGCAGCTCTTTTTACACACGGGTATTTTTCAGCTGGCACAGTTCTCCAAAACGTAACAGGGCCTTCTTTCAAAAGAGATTTCAGTCGGTCGTCCTCGTGTAGCTCGATCATCTCCAGTTCGCTCGCTGCCTCATCAGTGACAAGCAGGGATTTCAGGCAGTCAGTCTCTGCATTAAAACGGTCGATGAGAAAAAGTGATCTGTGGTCGTTTCTGCTGGTATGGTATGGTATGGTATGGTATGGTATGGTTTATTTATTTGCAAAGGGACAGTGCACAACATTTCATTGACCTTTGAAATAAACAAAAGAAAGATGCAGGTGCAGGTTATAGCAAAAATGCTAATTTCCACCTGTAGTCCCGGGACAGGTTGATGTTAATGAAATATACTGTAACAGAGATTGTAGATGGGTAATGGACCAGTGCATAAGAATAATCACATGTGCATACATATCAGATAATATTCCGATCGTCACTATGCCTGTTAGAGCCATTTTCTAACAGGCATAGTTTGATTTATTGATCTTGTGCTTTAATCTTTGATCTTTAATCTTTGATTTCATTTCAGCTAAGTTAAGGTGTCGGATAGGTAGCGTAGAAGAGTGAGGAAGCCTCGAGCTACAGAAGCTACACAGTCTTTTGACCAGGGCTCTCAAGTTTTGAGCGGGGTCGTGCGTGAGACTGCGTAATTTCCGAGGAGAGGGGGGGGGGCCTTGAATTGCGTGAGAAATGCCGTGTGAGCGTGTGAACGCGTCGAATTGTCTCTCTCAATGCGTGAGACTTGAGAGCCCTGCTGTAAATGTTTGTCTAAAGAGCAAACTTAAACTACAAAGCAACTAATGAGAGTTATATAAATGAAGTTATTACCTGATGGTTCTCAGTTTGTTTTATCATCACCGCAGTGTGCGCTTAGCAGCTGAAACTACACTCTACAGTCTGCCCAACAACAGAACAATCTATTTTCTGATTGGCTGATTTTTTTCCGGGGAGCGGGACGGGGAGGAGGGGGAGAGGTTTTTTTCGCTGAAAACGCGTGGTGCCTGCATAAACTGAGCCACACAGACCGATTTTCTGGGCACACACACACAAAAAAAAAGAAAAAATAAATCAGCGTGAGAAATGCCATGTGTGGCGTGTGAGCGTGTGAACACGTCGAATTGCGTGTGTCACACTCTCAATGTGTGAGACTTGAGAGCCCTGCTTTTGACTGTCACGTAGCATGTAGGGACGTCACGTAGGACGTCACGTAGCACGTAAGAATGACACATAGGGACGTCACGTAGGACATCATGTAGGGAAGCTACAAGCTCTAGAAATTCCTTTTGTTTCCTTTTGTTGTTCCTTTTTGTTCTGTATGACTGTCACTTTAGTAAAGATAGAAAACACAAACCTTAGATTCAAGACTCTATTTTTTGTTACATGCCGCGTCCGAAGGAACCTTCAAGAGGCTCAAGGCTAGTGAGTCAGCGCGCTGCAATCACTATGCCATTTCTAAAAAACATTTTTTTTAAATTAATCTTTATACATCCATACACACACTCACCAGTCCTAGCCTCACTCACACACATTCATCACTAATGAGTGCAAACTTGCTTTGATAGTAGTCAAAGGCCCTCAAACTATGAAGTAAAGTTCCCGTGCGGTTGCGCAAGCAGTGTCACGTACTGCGCTGTATTCGTTAAAAAAAAAAAAATCTTTTATTATTTAAGTTACATATCACTAAAACCACAATAACATTCGCAAAGTACTCAGAAATGGCGGCCTTCTGCTGTGCGCTGCGCAAAGAAGGAAAGTGGGATAGATTGCCGTTTTGAATGTGCACTTTGAGAAGCTTCAACTTGTTAATAAAGGAGAATAGACTTTGTGCCAGATCAGGAAGTTTTTAATTTCCCCTGCAGATCCAGGTTGAGTTTATCCAAGTATGAAAGCATGTCCACTAAAAAAAGCCAAGTCCATGAGCCAGTTGGGGCCTGAAATCAGAGGGTAAATTTTGTTCTTTTCTGCCATAAACAATTTTACTGCTTCCAAAATTTCCAAAAAGCATGAAAACACTTGAGAGCCCTCTCACAGCGCAGTGCAGAGGCAGGTCGTCAGGCAAGTCTGCGTCAAGTTCAGGAATGAGATTTTTGAACTGCCAGTGATTAAGGGCATGCATACGGATGTAGTTCACAATCTCCAACACAGGTTTCATGACGTGGTCTAAATTCAGTGTTATGGACACGAGTTGCTCCCAGTGGATGATGCAGTGGAAATTCCAAAATTCCGGGAAGGTGTCATCGCCCTCGCATAGGCCCACAAGACCGTTCACAGAACCAGTCATCGAGGGCGCTCCATCCGTGGCTATTGCGGTGAGTTTTTCCTAAACACAAGCTTGCTTTGTTGAATACTTCAGTCATTGCTTCTTTTACGTCAATGCCGCGAGTTCTGTCTTTTAATGGTACAATATCGAGAAGCTCTTCTTTAAAGGAAAAGTAACGTTATTTTACAATCTGAGCCTTCTTTCGGTAATAAAACAAGTCGTTTGACTCACCCATAGCACGTTGGTGTCATTTGGAGCTGTTTGGTAAAAGTTATGTTGTAGCGTATCCGTTAGCGTGAGTACTCGGGGCATTACTTTGCGGTCTCCAAATAACACAAACTTTAGCACTTTTCAAATCATAGAAGCCCGATGTCTTAATCTACGATTTCGTGGCCTGTAATCCGAGATTTATCCATAGTTTTCAGCTTTGCGTTTCATGTTTGGGTCCCGGGAGCTGAGAGCACAGTCCGCGCATGCGCACTGGCGTCCTCATCTACTCGAAACTATGGCTAAATCTCGGATTACAGGCCACTTTTGCTTCAAATGAAATCGTAGATTAAGACATCGGGCTTCTATGATTTGAAAAGTGCTAAAGTTTGTGTTATTTGGAGACCGCAAAGTAATGCCCCGAGTACTCACACTAACGGATACGCTACAACATAACTTTTACCAAACAGCTCCAGATGACACAAACGTGCTATGGGTGAGTCAAACGACTTGTTTTATTACCGAAAGAAGGCTCAGATTGTAAAATAACGTTACTTTTCCTTTAACCTCGCAGTCCTCAGAAACCATCCGCGCAAATATTGCCAACTGTGGCTTGTCCTGTATGTCGCATGACTCGTCCAGTGCGACACTAAAATAAGCACAAGCGTTCAGGTCTGGATGTAGATCAGATTCAAGCGCTTTGTTTATGTCTGATATTCTGGTTTCAACTGTGTGTCGTGACAGCCGTAGATCAGTGATGGAATCTTTTTATTATTAGTTTTTTATTATCTGGAGCCAGAGTTTCAATTAAAGGAAAAGTAACGTTTTTTACAATTTGAGCCTTATTTCGGTAATAAAACAAGTTGTTTTACTCACCCATAGCACTTTGGTGTCATATGGAGCATTTCCGGAGATGTTTTAGATTAGCGTTAGGCTAACGCCGTTAGCCTAGCGCGACTTATAGCCATAGCTCGGGGCATTCCCCGAGCATGTAATATGCCCTGTGCGGGCTCCAAATAACACAAACTTTAGCACTTTTCAAATCATAGAAGCTCAATGTCTTAGTCGACGATTTCGTTTGGTCAAAAGTGGCCTGTAATCCGAGATTTAGCCATAGTTTCGAGTAGATGAGGACGCCAGTGCGCATGCGCGGAGTGTGCTCTCAGCTCCTGGGACCCAAACATGGAACGCATAGCTGTAAACTATGGATAAATCTCGGATTACAGGCCACTTTTGACCAAACGAAATCGTAGACTAAGACATCGAGCTTCTATGATTTGAAAAGTGCTGAAGTTCGTGTTATTTGGAGCCCGCACGGGGCATATTACATGCTCGGGGAATGCCCCAAGCTATGGCTATAAGTTGCGCTAGGCTAACGGCGTTAGCCTAACGCTAATCTAAAACATCGTTTAGTCCTAGTTTAGACCTGGTTCAGTTCTGGTTCAGTCCTGTTTTGCCCAGGTTTATTCCTGATTTGGGTCTGATTTAGTCCTGGTTTAGTCCTAGTTTAGACCTGGTTCAGTTCTGGTTCAGTCCTGTTTTGCCCAGGTTTATTCCTGATTTGGGTCTGATTTAGACCTGGTTTAGTCCTAGTTGAGACCTGGTTCAGTTCTGGTTTTGTCCTAGTTTATTTATCATAGCGCAGCCACAAACTAGAGTCTATCTCTAAACACTTAAAAGACAGACTGGTTAACTCAGGCCCTGTCCTCACTAACAACGTTTTTTGGTGGAAACGGTTTGTGTTCATTTGGGCCTGTCGTCCACACGGCGCCGGCGTTTTGGGTGGGTGTAAACAGTGTTTTTTAAAAACGGGCTCCAGAGTGGAGAAATCTGAGAGCGCCGGGGGTCGCGTTGTCGTGTGGGCGGGCAAAACACGACTTTTGGGAAAACGATGACAGCAGAGGAGCTTGTTTCGGGTTTCTGTCATGTGCATGGCATGCCACAATGTTTGGGAGCGATTGACGGGACCCACATTGAAATAAAGCAGCCATCCTCCAACGCCATGGACTACATCAATAGAAAGGGCAAATATTCCCTAAACATACAAGCGGTGTGTGACTACAGGTACCGGTTTATGCACGTAATTGTGAAGTGGCCTGGCAGTACGCACGACGCACGAGTGTTTGCCAATTCAAAGCTAAACACGAATAAACACAAAATAGAACCAGAGCCAGCCCAGGGGAAAACCCCGCGGTCGTGCCCGCACAAAGAGCACCTTTCTCAGCCTGTTAGCTCTAGCGCCGAACACGCAAGGAGCGTGGAGACAGGAGCACCGCGAGCACGAGATAGAACCGCGGCGAACACGCAGCCCGAGCCACAAACCAAACACGCACAAACAAACGCAAAAGCCGCACGAAACCAGCAAAGAGCCACACGGGGTGATTTAATCCTGGTCCAGTCCTGGTTTAGTCCAGGTCCAGTCCAGGTTTAGACCTGGTTTAGACCTGGTCTAGACCTGGTTTATTCCACTTTTAGTCCTGGTCTAGTCTCTTAGCCAATCAGGACGCAGAACACAAAGTTACACTATAAAAAAAATGTTACACTATAAAAAAAAACCTTGGAACGGATCAGGCCTTTTCCATTGAAATAGCTACTCAACTTACGAAAAATTCACGTTACGAAACCACTTCTGGAATGAATTAATTTCGTAAGGTGAGGTATGACTGTATTGTGTTTCCGGTGGCTCTGGCTGTTTTCTGTTTACAGCGCCACATATCGGTGTGGCGTATGTATTGCATCGTTTTCACTCAGTGCTCCGTTTTCGCCCGGACGCGAATATTTACTGATCCGACACGTGTGTGGACGTGTATTTTTTCCAACCCGCATAAAAAAGAAATCCAGGAGCGTTGTCGTGTGGACGTAGCCTCAGTGTCCACTATAAAGGACACAAATGAATGGGCGGGTCTCAGGAGGATAGAATACATAATTACAGTTTTCTTTTAAATGTAAATAGAAAGAAAGACAAAGAAAGACACATGGAAAGAAAGATAAAGCTAGATAGACAGAGACAGAAAAACAGAAAAGAAATGATCTTAATTATCTTAAGAAATTAAGAAAGAAAGACAGAATCAAAGACAGAAAAGCAGATAAAGTCAGAAAAATAGAAAGATACAAATACAGGTAGAAATACAGAAAGAAAAACAGACAATGTATCAATTCTGAGAGAAAGAGCAGAAATGTATTTGTCCAAATGAACCAACACATGAAAATCAGGACTAAACTAGAACTAAACCAGGTCTAAACCAGGACTTAAAGGAAAAGTAACGTTTTTTACAATCTGAGCCTTATTTCGGTAATAAAACAAGTTGTTTTACTCACCCATAGCACTTTGGTGTCATATGGAGCACTTCCAGAGATGTTTTAGATTTGCGGTTAGCCTAGCGCAACTTCTAGCCATAGCTTGGGGCATATAATATATTCCCCGAGCATGTAATATGCCCCGTGCGGGCTCCAAATAACACAAACTTTAGCACTTTTCAAATCATAGAAGCTCGATGTCTTAGTCTACGATTTCGTTTCAGTCAAAAGTGGCCTGTAATCCGAGATTTAGCCATAGTTTACAGTTTTGCGTTCCATGTTTGGGTCCCGGGAGCTGAGAGCACAGTCCGCACATGCGCACTGGCCTCCTCATCTACTCGAAACTATGGCTAAATCTCGGATTACAGGCCACTTTTGACCAAACGAAATCGTAGACTAAGTCTTTCTCAACCTTTTTTTAGATGAGGCACCCTTTAAATTCATGAAAAATCTCAAGGCGCCCCAAACCTTTTCTTTCTATTTGAATGTAGGTTATCAGTATCACACACATCTCAGGGACAGGCACAGCGGTTCAGGGCACGATGGATCGCCAGTTGAGATAAATCCGAAATTGAGGTAATTCTCATCATACTGACGTTTCTTTTTCTTGGTGGTCTCTACATCCTTTCATGGATGACCACACCATGAAGATGAAGATGTCGAGGGCTCAGATTCAGGAGCTTTTCGTTTTAGAAACTTGTCCATTGTTGCAACCGTCCGTAACACAACTCCGATATCACACCCGCTCAAAGTAACACATTTGTAGACGTCACGTTCCAAAGTTGCAGCTTTATCTCAGATATGTGTGTCGGGCCTCCATTTACTGAACTGCGTTAATGCTAGATGAAAGATTCCACTGACAAAGTATTTGTATATTAATTTAGGCAATTATTTATAATATTACATTATTCATTTAGGCCTATTTCGCAGACGGCCAGCGGCGTTTCTGCGGCACCCCGGTTGAGATACACTGGACTAAGACATTGAGCTTCTATGATTTGAAAAGTGCTAAAGTTTGTGTTATTTGGAGACTGCAAACATGTGCCACGAGAACTCACATTATGGAGATCGCCAGGCTTGGGGAGTAACGGATTACATGGAACGGCGTTAAGTAAAAGGATACAAAAAAAAGGTAACTGTATTCCCCTACAGTTACAAAGAAAAAGACGTACTCAGATTACAGGTACATTTAGTGAAAATGGGGATTACTTAGCAGGATTACAATTTGAAAGCATTTTATGTTATTTCATTTTTCATTTAAAGCCGGAGGTCATATGTAGGGAAAACAGAATTGCAACAGACTCGCGCCGCGCGCTCTGTGAAACAAACTTGCAGCGGCGCGCGCTGTGGAATACACTTGCAGCGGCGCGCACTGAACTTCACGCAGGTCGCGCACTACGAACTAAACTTGCAGCGGGCATGGTTTCAAAAAACGCATTTAGCGGGTGGAAATTTAGGGAGAATTTTATGTTTAAAGAAGACAAAGGGAACAACATCACAGTGCAGTGCAAATTGTGCCTTCCAGCGGTTAAACACCTGTCAATGTCCAAGGATTCTACTTCAAATCTCAAGAAACATTTACAGGTAAGATCGCTAATATTAACGCTTTGATACTGACAGGCCCTAAATGTCCTGCTTCAGTCATGTTATGTGTGAATATGAGTCATTTCTTTGTCTTGATTCATTGGTAGGAGCCAGTTTCGAGTTAGCTATCGACTAGCAAACTATTAGCAAGCTAGCTAACGTTTGCGGTCACAAGTACACTTTGTGCATTTGTAGAACGATATTACAATATTTAAACATTATCTAGGCAACATAGTCATGTTAACTGATCCATGAAGACCCTTTAGACAATTCCGAGCAAAGCTGTCGTTAGATGTAGGCCAGCACGCAAGCTGGACGAACATCCTGTCCAGCTGCGGAGATCGGGCAAGATGACTGTCCCGGTAAAACTAAAACTTTAACTGAAAATATAATTTCGTTGAAGTCATAGGTGTTTAGGTGTTTGGTTTAGTGAGTGACCTTGTTTACTAGTTACGTGTGTTGACTCAACACACGTAACTTTTAGAAGGAAACCCATACAGATTAACATTAAAAAAAAGCCTGCAATATCCCTTTAAATTGTAGTACTGTACATTAATTTTGATTTAGGGACTTAAAAAATCCACAAATAGACACCAAATTGTGTGAGTGCTTCTAATTCAAGTAAAAAAGTTCAAATAAGATAATTTTGTGTTTACTGAGTAATGAGCAGATTGTATCTGTGTTGTTTACTGTTCTGCACAACTATACCTTTTTATTGAGAATGTTGAAGGTGACCACTGTATTTGTTTGTTAAAATAATATTTAATATTAAATTGTACCATGTGGTCAAGACTTGTGCACTTTCATTGTAGGACTATACGCTACTGCCCAAATTAGCTTTCCTCAATTTCTTTTATAATGCACAAAAGTAAGTAATTTTCTTGTTTTCTTGTTGTTATAGGATATTTGGTGTTAAAGTAATCCAAAAGTATCTGAAAGTAATCAAGTTACATTACTTTAATATTATAGTACCGGGATTACGTTACTGAATACATATTTTAAGGAGTAACTAGTAACTGTACCGGATTACATTTCTAAAGTAACCCTCCCAACCCTGGAGATCGCAAATCTAAAACATCTCTGGAAATGCTCCATATGACACCAAAGTGCGATGGGTGAGTAAAACAACTTGTTTTATTACCAAAATAAGGCTCAGATTGTAAAAAAACGTTACTTCTCCTTTAAACCGGACCAAGATGTGAACGCAGTCTTTGAGCAAACACAAAACAAACATGCAGCTAAATGTAATTAAACCTGAGTGTGAGTGTCTCTGTTTGTGCTCAGATGTTTCCCCTGTGAAAACCAGACGCCTCTCCGCAGACGTGCTTTTCCTTCACTCACAGACGAGTTTGGACACAGACGAGCACGAACACGACTTATGTAAAGCCAGATTCTTCCTCACAGACTCAGAGTGTGTTTGGATCTGGTTTGGACACTTTTATACGTTTGCAGACTCCAACTTAAAGCTAGAATCTGTAATTTGATTTGATTTTTTTGTTTTTTACGAGTCAGATCTTTAGTAAAGCCTGTCCCTCCGGCAGGTGTGCTTTTGGCAAGCTGCAGCAGTGTCGTCTGCTCCATCTTTGGTGTTTTTGTCCTGCTTTACCATCCTTCTTGGAGACCTTAAGGGACTAGTAACGTTTTTTACAATCTGAACCTTATTTCGGTAATAAAACAACGTTATTAACTCATAGTACTTTGGTGTCATTTGGAGTATTTCTACAGATTTTGTAGTTTAGCGATATCCATAAAAAAGACTGTCGCCCCACTAGGAAGATGCCTGGTATGCCCGATAACCAGTCCAGGCCTGACTAAAGGTAAAAAAGAAGCTGTTAACTTGAAAACTACCGCTTCATGACATCACAAGGTGGAACAGAGCGTTCTGAGCTTTACAGACAAATAATAAAGTTACTCAAACATGTGAATGAAAAAAAAAACACAACTCCAGGTCTGTTTTTGAGGAGGAAACAGCATTATTACATGACTTAAGCCTCTCAAAGTCAATTTAGGACCTTTAAATCTGATTGGCGTACAGCAGGGATGCTCAACCTTTTTTTAACTGGGATCTACTTTTGAGGTTGATGGTGTGCCGAGATCTACCAAGGGAACGACCTGTTAGACATGGCAAATATGGGCTTTTGGAGTGAGATTATTTTTAAAGTCACATAGAGGCGAAAACATCGGATTTGGGTCACTTCAGGCTGCAGTGTGAACGTAGCCCAAGATATGTGGTCCTAAACCCGATACATATCCGATCTTTTGGCATACGACTTCAGTCTGAACGGCCAGGTCGCGTTCATCCGACCTGGCCGTGTTTCCTCCAGCGAGAGTGGAGGAAGGCGGCTGCTTGTTTTCTTGCTCCCTTATCTCCTGCTCTGTGTCTGTGTGCTTTTCTCTTGTTTTTGTCCATATTTCTCCTGTTGGAGTAGATTTTCAAATTCTAAATTATGGAATTGAAGCTGGTCCCAAAGCAATTGGCTTTTTTCATGAAGAAATGTGGGTTTGGGAGAGCCAATCGGAACTATTTACTGTTTGGATTTTTGATGGCAGGATATCTGAATTGGCCTGGGGGATGTTTTCTGATCCATCGGAGAATTGGAATGCCTGCAGCGAACAAAGAGCCCCCGAGCTGTCGGCTGTCATTCTACACCACAGTGGAGCCGCTGAAGACCAGGGAAGGTCTACATCAGAAGGTGAGACAGATTGAACTGTACCATCTCCAATCTGTGGATACCCAAGTGACGCTCGGATACTATCACAAATATGTTTGTGGAACTGTGCGAAACAAGCGGCTCAGTCCGCAATCATCTACGCGCCGGAGGGAAGACTGGAGAGTCTCAACGGCCCGGCTTGGTGACATGAAGTTGGGGACTTTGCAGTACCAGGTCTCAGACCAATTGTCCGTTCATATTCAAGTGTATTGATTATGTGCATTCTCCCCTGGTTTAATTAATTCTCCTGGGAATCTACAATATCAGGGCTGCTGTGGTTTGACTATGGCTCTTGCACTGGACACTCCAAGGTCACAGCACATGATATCAAAAGAAC